>RPOG01003295.1:0-24950 GCA_008086565.1 Thalassoma bifasciatum
CAAGGAGTGTGTCTCAGACTGTGCGTGTGTGTTTATGTTCTTCCTCTTGGAGTCAGACTGCAGCTCCAGTGTGAGTCACTGATCCAGTAGTGAGCTGACTGCAGTACTTCTATTGTTTGGCAACACGGCTCATTTTTATGCTCTTTCTGCTCCGCTCGTCTGTAGTGTGCACGAAGCCAAACGTGTGTGTGTGTGTGTGTGTGTGAGTATGAGCTCTCTCCATTTCATTAAATATGAGAGCAGCCCAAGAGCACAGAAATGTTTCCAAGTAGCTCTTATTGCTGATTATGTGTAGAGTTTGGTGTGAAAAAGACACTGTCCAACCGTGATACAAATCAAATATCACATTTTTAACAAGTATTTGGAGAGAAATGAGGAACATACCTGTAGACAATGAGTTTGATTTAAGGTGGTCTGTTAAAAAGTATTTTTTCAGACCTGCACAAATACCAATACCTGGACTGTGGTTTAGATAGACAATGATCCAATCTGATCCCAGTATTAATTTAAGATTCTCTATTCCTTAATATGGAGATCAAACAGGCAACTTTTCTAACCTTATTAAACTAACTTTCCAAAATGAAAAAGAACTATAACAGGCTTCACAGTTGGGCTGGACAGCTGGTTGCAAATGAGATTAAATAGCAGTATGTCCTTCTGCAATATTTTAATCACAGACAATATTACTTTAATCTCAAATGTGCCAGAATACCAGATACACATTTTTGCAGTAGATGTTTTATGCTCTACACCAGTGTTACCCAACCCTACTCAACCAAAGAGACAAATCGTTGAAAACTACCTCTGAAAGAGAATCAATATGGTGGTGACAAATAGCAAAAATAAAAGAAGCATTAAAGAATTTAAGGTAGCAAAATGGTCAAAAGGCAATAAAAGGGGTGAAAATTGGAAGAACATTTGGAAAATGGCCAGTAAGTAGCATAACTTCACAGTTCTGACGTTTCTGTTTCCAAAATTCTTTCTATGGTCTCATGTAATCCAATTTTTCAGAGAAACTGAATTTGTGTTTTCATAATCTGTATGCCATAATCATCAACTTTTCAAGAAATGAAGGCTTGAAATAATTCACACCATGTATTATCAGTCTGGGTTTCACTTTGTTTGCATAAAGAGGTACACTCAGTTTACAGAGTTTCTTTTGTGGATTTTTTTGATGCAAAAATCCTACTTTTTTACTCCATGTATGTGCTGCCCTTATTCAAAAAGAGAATAATAATAATAATGAAAATGGCATTTACTTCAATACAACAATTTATATCAACAACACATAAGATGGTAAACCTAAAAATAATGGCACAATAAATTGCAATAAAAGGAAAAATGATCAGATAAAATTATTTATGCAAAGGGTTACCCTGCTTTACACTTTAACTTAGAACCTTAGCTGTGGATGAATCAAATGTGTTCATATTGTGCATGGCCGCTAGAGCTGTTGGGGGGGGGAAAGTGGTGCTCATAAGTTGACATACCCTAGCAGAATGAATAATTTTATTTTTTCAGAGAATATGAATGATAACCCCCAAAAAAAATTTCCACTCATGGTTAGTGTTTGGGTGAAGGTTCTGGAGTGGCCATCTCAATCCCCTGATCTCAATATCATTAAGCCACTCTGGGGAGATCTCAAACCTGCAGCTCATGCAAGAAATTTACAAGTATTTACAGGAATTAATAGGAACTGGAGGCTTTTTGCCAAGAAGAATGGTCAGTTTTACCATCTGAGATAATAAAGACCCTCATCCACAACGACCACAAAAGACTTCAAGCTGTTATTGATGTTAAAGGGGGAAATACACGCTATTAAGAACTGGAGGATGTTAACTTTTGATCAGTCATTTTGGTACTTTTGTTGTCATTGTGATTTAAAAAGAGTAAACACAGTTGTTTGTTCATAAATGTCTTCACCCAAACACTAACCATGAGTGACAGAAACATTTTTGTGTTTTCATTCATATTCTCTGAAAAATGGCCAAGAAATCATGAATTCTGCCAGAGTGTGTAAACTAATGAGCACAACTGTACCTCTAACCCACTGAGCCTCTGTAGTGGTATCTCTTCTTGAGGTTTTGGCTTTGCAGCACACAGATGAACAGATCCACAGGTTATGAGCAGAAGAGTATAGGCCTAAGGGCACGGTTAGATGAGCTGATCTGCCCTGAGTCTGACTCTGAGTCTATATTGGTGTGAAACATGATACCAGGGTCAGATCGGTACATCCCAATGATGTGTTTTAGAGTCAGCTCTGGTGTGGATCTACTGTAACTTTTTCTTCATTAGCCATGTAATCTACCATTGGCCATGGAATAATTTCTGATTTACGATTGTGGTCTTTTCAATGAGAGACTATCTAGAAGGAAATAACACCAGTTGGATTCTTGAAACAAAGTGACAGTGTGCTTCATGAATTCCACATTATATTGAGATGAAACAGATCAGGATTGTTATGAAGCAGGACTCAAAACACTGTCAGTTAGTTATCCAAGTAAGTGTTGAGATGATTAATTTCTCTTTAGTGCATCCAAATCAGAGAACAAATCCACCAAGTATCTTTTACAGCTCAGAAAACAAAGCATACTTCTGTTTTAGGAGTTGTTTTCTCAATGGGAGGTGAAAGATGTGGAAAAAATAATCTCTGCATTATTTTAAAACAAATGTTGTGTTTGGAGCTGATTAAATGAAGTGTCATTCATTAAAGTGGAGTTGTTTGGATGCAAGGCTATCACTATTACACACACACACACTCTGTTTCTTACCCTCACTCAGATACACACAGGCACTCTCTCTCTCTCTTTCTCTCTCTACAGATTCACTGGTGGTGCCATAAGCTACACTGTCATCAAAATATTTCATGCAGGTCATTTGTAGTAGAGGAAAAAACCTCAGCATTCATCTGCTATATTTTTGGTGTGGTGTTTTATTTCTAACATTGATTTCTGACAGTAAACATTTCTGTTACTGATCCCTGTTGGTGGAGTTTGCATTTCTGGACACACCTAAGGTCACAGTTGTAGTTGTGCATCTATGGTGAATGGCTTTGTTTGGCTTTGTTGCAGTGTTAGGGGACCAGGGCTGGAAAATATGGCAAAAAAATGCTCTTAATTGTTATCACAACTTTTTGTATTAATTTTACACTGCCAGTTTTTTAGTATCTGTACTGAAAACTTTAAAACAGAGATTAGCTCAACATTTTATTAATATACAAAGCAAATAAAGCAAACATTTCTGCAGGCACAAAAGACACAAAATAGACAAATTTTCCCCTCAGGAATAAAAAAGACTCCTTAAAATGTAAACACTATCATTTTCAAAAAGGCAGTGCTGCTCTCAGCCCCATGTTTACCTCCACCTTCAGCCGTTCTCTTTACTTCATTGGCAACTTACAAACAGAAGTGGAGCAGGAAAAGGTTGACTCTGATTGGCTATTATCGCACACGTCTGCCATGTTTGATTGATTAAATATACTCACAGCTGATCATTGTAATTGATCTGAAATGTATCACAATAACAAATCTTGATCATATAAGCACCCAGTCCTGTGCAGCACCTTCTTCTTTCTTTAAATCTAAAACCCTCTCACACACACGCTGCTCCTCTTTGACACTGATGTTTCTGAGGCTGCAGGTTCTGTCAGGCCTCAGGTCGATGGAGGACAGATCAAACAGTGAAGTGCCAAGTTTTTGCTCCACTCTTGCCCTCATGTCACATGACCAAAGTAACCACAGCCTGTGTGGTCAGGACCACAGACTGTAATACATAAATGTGGTCTCTGTGACCTCACCTGTGTGTTTCTGACACAGAGGGCTGAAGTCTGTCGTCATGTCAGGTGTGTTTAGAAGAAATACAGAAGCACCTGTGTTTAACAGCGTTGGTTGTGGCCCTGTTGGAAGTTTTTCTCCACTGTCTGATTGCACCGCAACAAAGCTTTATTGTGTCCAAACTGAAGCAGGTTTTTCACATCCTCTCTGCTGCTGTTACACTCTAGTGTCTGGATCTCCTCAATGAGCAAGTCAAACAATATAGCAGCAGCAGATAAAGCCTGTCTGGATCTTTTATTGAGCTGGCTCAGACAGGAAACACAAAGACACAAAGCCCACTCGCCTTTAGTCATTTTCTTTTTATGTAGACGGCAGCGAAGCAGAGAAATCTGCTTTTAGACACCTTTTGTCCTCCTGCTTTTCTCTAAAGCTTTGTTTGTTTCCCTCAGTTCCACCAACGAGGTGAAGAACCTGCTGCAGTCTCTGCCCAGGACCAGCGAGCCCAGAGAGATGCTGTTTGAAGACAGGACCCGTGCTCACGCTGACCACATCGGGCAGGGCTTCGAGCGTCAGACAACAGCTGCTGTCGGGGTGCTGAAGGCTGTACGATCCGGGGACAGGTAAGGGCGAGACATTTTATTTGATATGATGATGTTTAAAGCTCCTCATGTGTCATCATTTCTCTCTCCTTCCCTCATCTCTCAGCTCTGACCCTCCACGTGTAACCAAAGACGTTGTGTGTTTCCACGCTGGGGATTTCCCTCATGTGGTCCAGAGGCTGCAGCTGGATCTACATGAACCTCCACTCTCTCAGGTCTGACACACACACACACACACACACACACACACAGCTCACACCTTAGATGTTACCTGGTTCTCACTGTAAACCCCTGATGTCATTGTGCCCACTGTCAACATTTGGTGCAGATGTGAGATTAAATGCTGCCACCTGGTGGTCAAAGTTAAACTGCAGTCAGATAAAGCTCTGGCTGGGGGCAAAGATGGTTTGAATAAATGCTTATTTCTTTATTTTTCCTTGAGGACTCTTTGATTGTTTGAGTTAACCTAACACATTACTAACATATTGTTGTAGAAACACTCTGCCGATGACATGTTGATCATGAAATTCTGTTTTGTTTTGTTTTTTATGAAACACCTGTGTGAGGACATATTCAGCTGAATTTGTACTTGGTATCATTGGCTTTATGACGATATCCAAAATAAGAAACAGAAATACTTTATAAATCCCAGAGGGCAATTTTTTGTTACGATACAGCAGAAAGAGAATAAATGGGACAGAGGTAATAAAATTATCAATAATATGAATATTAAATATAAAATAAGCAGTGAGTACCAAAGGTAGAGCAGATATTACACACTTAACAAGTGTTAAGAATTACACAGTGTTTGGACAGATTTACAAACAGGTTGTTCAGTCTACAGGTGGATAAATACGGTAAATAATTAGATAAATATGTTCAAGTAAAAATAAATACATCCAGGTTATTAGTCAAGTGTCTGGTTGATGAAACTGAAGTCCCAAAATTGTGTTTTCCTGACGGTCACCCCTGATGATACTTAATATAATGAACATAGACAACATTTGTTTCATACAATTTCATGCAAGTGTAAGTACAGGAGCTTCATAATTTTGTCAGTGAATGCAAAACATGTTAGAAATCATGATAAATAGGGCAACAGATACATTCAAATTGATTTAAAGTGTTGTTCAATAGAAGTTGAGGCTGGACGATCACTCCACATGATGTTTTAACACTTCAGAGCAGAAAAAAGACCAAGAACTAAAATGTTTGGAGAAGTGAGAGTGGTTTTGTATATGTGGAGGGTAGAAGACATATGTATTGTCTTTTTATGTAGTTTGAGGTTTTTTCTCTATAAAAAAATATAGTTGGACAGAAAAAGTAGGCATCACTTCTTTATACAGTTACATGGTTGCATGGTGTAACAAAGTCCAAAAACTCTCCCCAAAGGCTGGATCAAGAGGTGACTATAGCAAAAAAGTAAAGGATGACAAAGATAAAAATTGAGTCATAATGTTGAGACAAGTTTGAAAACAAACAGGAGCAGCTCTAACAGTCAGCCTCCATGTACACTACATGAAAAACAAACATTTATTTAACATCCACAGGGCATCTGCTCCCTTTAACCTCCACCCTGCTCTTCTCCTCCATAGTGTGTGCAGTGGGTGGATGATGCCAAGCTCAACCAGCTGCGGCGCGAGGGCATCCGCTACGCCCGCATCCGCCTGTGCCACAACGACATCTACTTCATCCCCCGCAACGTGGTCCACCAGTTCAAGACCGTGTCCTCCGTCTGCAGCCTGGCATGGCACGTCCGCCTGCAGCAGTACCACCGAGGAGAGGGGGGCAAGGAGGAGGCAGAGGAGGAGGAAGAGGAGGAGGAGGAGGAGGCAGAGCTGAAGGAGGAGGAGAGAGAAGTGATGGACAGAAAGGAGGAGGAAGAGGAGGAGGAGGGAGAGAGGAGAGAGAAAAAGGCTGAAGTGTGTGTGAAGGAGGAGGAGGAGGTGGCAGAAATAAGGACGTTAGTCAAAAAGGAGGAGGAGGAGCATCCCCCTCCTCAGACTCCTCCTCTCTCCTCTCCTGCTCCCTCCACAGACTCCACAGTGAGCTGCAGGAAGGAGAAAAAGGAGGAGAAGGAGAAACCCAAACAGCAGGATTCACCTCCTCCAAAGGTGAAAACAGAGACTCCTTCTCCTCTAAAACACAAACCACCTTCATCACCTCCTCATCAGGACTCCAAACCCAAAGCAGCAGCATCAAAGCACCTTCATCACCACCACCATCATCATCATCACCACCGCTCAGCCAACAGGAGCACGTCTTCCAGTAAAAGCTCCTCCTCTTCGCTTTCTAAACCGCTCCTCTCCAAGTCTTCCTCTTCGTCCTCTTCTTCTTCTGTGGTACCTCCAGCTCCATCCTCCTCCTCCTCTACATCCTCTCCTCCTGTTACAGTCCCCCCCTCCTCCTCTGTGTCCTCCTCTCAAACCAGTCCCAAACCTGCAGCTGCGTCCTCCCTCTCCTCCTCCTCTTCCTCCTCTTCCTCCTCTTCCTCGGGCTCTGATAAACTGAGGAGTAAAGATTTCCCTCGTGTGAAAGCGGAGGACTCCACGGACTCACGGACACACAAAGCTGCTGCGGACACACAACAGCCGCGCACACCAGCAGACACACGGACACACACCTTAGCCCGGACTCTGACGGACTCTAAGTGGACTTCCTCTGTGGACCCACACAGACCAGGAAGCTATCTGCAGCAGTACACCCCCAAACATCTCCCCCCACCCTCCCCCATCCCTCACATGCTCCCCCCATAAGCATGAAGAGCAGATTTTATAGTAGTTTTGTACATAATGATGCTGTTTTAAACCATGTGTGTACAACAAGGTTTTGATCTTGGTTGTTGTTGTAAAAAGGAAGAAGAGAGCGGACAGGAAAGGCGTTCATGTCGTTTTTAAAGCAGGTTCTGACTTTATTTATCCCCCAGTGCTTGGGTTCAAACACTTTGACTGCATTTGTGGGTGGTTTCAGCCTTCGTTGTTGTTGGATGGCACTGAATACACCACATCTGTCTCCGCTCTGCTGCGTCCTCTCATCTGGAAAATCATTTTATTCTGAAAGTCCCTATCATGAGGTTCTCACTCACAGACTGATGACAGACTCTGAGCTGGAGATGCAGATTCTCTCACTGGTTTGCACACAGATGAAGCGGCTCAGGAAGGATGTGGTGTATTTCTGCTGTTAGGGAAACATTTCCAGCTCCAGGTTTGAGATTTGGAGAAAACTGCTGTCAGGTTCTGTTTGTCTGTGCGTGAAATCTTCAGATCTCAGAAAATCCTCCATCGATCATAGGAAGGAAGGCAAAGAACTTCAGAACAATTTATCTTCAATATTTATAAGAAGAAGGTCGCAGTGATGACCTGTTTTGTTGTCGTGAATCTTGCAGCTGATGCTTCCATTTTTGTTGTTACTTGTATTTTCTCTGTGCCCAAGACTGTTTCTGGAATAACCAATGGGTCAAACTGCAATATTTTACCAACACTGTTGTATGAATATTGCTACATTTCATCCACTTTGTTGTATTTTTGATATAACACATGGCTGAAGTGTTCTGTAGTGTTGTATTTGAGCGTCACTGCTCTGCAGCTATCTGTGAGGTTTGACTGGATTCTCTGAACACGGAGACGACGACAACGACGACGATGGCAGGAACCTGTTTACATCCTGAGTTTAAAGCAAAGTCCAGTGGAGAGAGTTTTCAACCTGATGATATTTTAAACCTGCTCCAGTGTTTTTCTGTCAGAAGAGTCTGTGTGAAGTATTTTTGTGCCAAGAAACAAAAGAGACGCACAAAGTAAAATGACAGCTCAGTGTTCAGGAACAGAGCTCCTCCAAGTTTTTAGTTTGAGTGCACAATTTTGATAGAGATATCTCATAGACACAAGACAACACAGATTGACAAGTGTGGATTTTTTTTTAGAGCAGATGCTGATACCAGTGTTTTTTCATCACCCTGAGCCAATAAGCGATACAGACTGACAACTTTCATGAGCTGATGCTGCTTTTACTCCCTCAGTTTACATCATAAAAATGACACAATGATACCAAATGTTAGAGGTTTCAATTTTAAAATGAGGAACATTCACTGAAATATATTTAATACTGAAACAAGATGGAGAAGAGAGGTAGAAGATGTAGGAAACTTCTACTTCAGTTTCTCCGCTCTGCAAACAGAGGAGAAGGAGCCAGGTCTTCTGACTTTTTGGGTTTTAAGCAGGAGGTGTTAGAAACGTTCCCACCAGGAGCCTGGTCTGCACCTGGACTGAAGTGTTTCCTAGCAACACAGAGCTGCCTGTGGACGCCTGTCTGTAAATAATGTCAGGAAAAATATATCAGTGAACACACCCACATATCGGCCAATGCTAACACAAATGAAAATTGCAAAAATATTGCCTTGATATATTTGTCCTTAAAAGAGAAAAACATGATTTTGGAACTCTTGGAGCTCTGTATATTTCTTCTGAGAGGGAAATGGAATAATTGATACTAACTCAAGTTTGTACGCTGGTTTTAAAGTTGTATCTGGTTAGTGTTCAATAGAAGAAAGCTGCAAATACAAGTCAGACAGGAAGTCATGTGACACCACTGAAGAAAATCTGATAGGCTCGCTGTTCCCTGGAAAAGACATTTTAATGAAGTGTACAAACTAACTGTGTAAGCAGAAACACAACAAAAGAAAGAAGAAGAAAGTATTTCCCCCAAATTTTACAGCTATAACTCCACAATTGTTGGGGTTTGTTGTATCTCACAGACTGTAATCTGCTGTTTTTAAACTCACCTTGAAGAGGAGTTCCATTTCACTGACCCCTGATCCTGATCCATGGGTGTAATGGACTGTAGAGGCATCTTTTCAGGGTAATGAGACTTTTCGAAAACCTTTAACATAAGAAGACCTCCAGGAACTTTCTGAAGATGTTACAGCATCTGGAGGAGAAAACCTAAACAAGAAGAGCAATATGAAACTAACCTGCAGCTGTTCATGACCTCCCTGATGTGACTTAGTAAAGCACTTTTCTAACATGGCTTTATTAACTGCTGTTTTAATACACCTAATGACAAGTCTTAGTAAATGAATCCTAAATTACTGACTGGACGTTTTCAGGTTCTTCCAGCTGAATTATTGTGTGTAACTCTCAGAATGTGGATGATTGAACTGTTTTTCTGAATGCTCTGAGACAAACAGAAGGTACACTGTCGAGGGTTCTTTTCTACCTGAAGCACTATTTATGTATTTAGCCCAAGTTTTTTTTTACAGCTTTAAATGTTTTTTATTTATCAACCATAGACTGAAGGGCCCTCTGATGTTTTCACCAGTTATAAAATGAGCTTCTGTTAAAGACGATGAAGAATAACTTGGTTTTCACCTCAAAGATGTTCAAGTTTTTTCATGTTCTACTTTGATTTTAATATTGGAGTACAGCCCACTTGCTAATGTAGCCCACAGCATTTCCCTAGTGCCTGTCCTTAACTGTGAATACTAAACGGTCCAGAGCCATGAAGAGGAAGAGTTCTGTCAATGTGCAGCACAGAGATAAATTTCAAGAGTGGAGTTGTTACAGACCTTAATCAGAGATTTCGACGACCTTTGAGAGGTTTATAGACGGAGATTTCAGTCGTCTCTGACTTTGAAACTACAAAGTTTGTGACTCTTTAGTTTGGGTTTGAAAGCCGAGAGAAGTTCTTAGGGAAAGTCTCTGTCTTGAGGAGAGAGGCACCGAGACTCCTCGGTGGAGTGATAATGAAGCACTTGATGCCAGTCGCAAAGGCGCAGATGTCGAGAAATATACGAAAAACCCAAAGTTTACAATGTTTTCTTTGACTGTCCTAGAATATAAAAGAAACATGTTTACACTTTTTATATCAACTTTATAGTGTTCACAAGACCGAGGACAACAAAGAGTAAAGAAAAGAAGGAAGAAGTCCGCAAAAGTCACCTAGTGACTTCTAATTAGTGTCACTTCCACAAACGCTAATCCACTGGTTCACACACTGTTTTTGCAGTGCCTCACTTTTGTAGATGAAATTAATTTCAGCCCCCCAGCGCTAGACACACGCTCAAATGTGTGTTTCACTTGCAAACATGCAAAGGCCTTATTTATTTGAAATACTGTCACAAATAATCAAAACACAAATCACTTTTGGACATCTTACAGAAAATAGAAAACATTCAAAACTAGAGGGGGGCCTGCATTTCTTTTCAGCAAATGCAGGATGTTGAAATGCTAAGCCCCATTGAAACATCAAGCACTTTCTTCCAGCAAATGGCTAATATTGAAATGCCAGGCCACAACCCTAACCTTAACATCTCCATTGCTCCAGTTGATATTCAACCTGATTAAACTTATTCTTGTGCTAGTTTTCTGGAAAATTAAGAACTCAATTTACTCAATTAATGGTCGCGTTTTTTCGGACCACTACTCTTCGACCAAAGTTGCACTGATTCAGACCATTCGAATAGTAAAATGTTAAGACTGATGAGGAATGGTGTGCTTGTTTAGGGTTTAGCTCTAACTTCTGTTCTTTTTAGAATACTCTGAATTTTCTGAACATTTTCTGCCTATTAAAATGAATGGCCTTCAGGCTGAACAGAGCCAAAGGCTGTCCCAGGCTGTTGATATAGGTGTATATTTTCATTACAGGCACGGAATGTTTCTCTGAAAAACTCCTGCTAGTTGTTTATGTTCACATTCAGCAAACACACGCTCAAATGTGTGCTTCACTTGCAAACATGCAAAGGCCTAATTTATTTCAACTATTGTCATAAATATTTCAAACACAACTTTCACTTTAAGACATCTTACAGAACATAAGAAAATATTAAAAATTATTCCATATTAACAGATTCTTGAAAGATTTTCCAAAAAACTTTTTCCTTCATCAAACATCAACTTGTTCACAAACGAAAGGGGGCTGAAATCGCCTGAAGGCCATTCATTTTAATGGGCCAAAAATATTTGGAAAATTCAGAATATTTTAAAAAGAACTGAAGTGAGAGCTAAACCCTCTTGGCTGAAATATTACAAATGACATGTGTGCTTTAAATTACAATCATGTATCAACACACTCTCCAGCCTCTGACTCCTCTAGTGCCTGTGCCTCTAACTACTATGGCCCCCTGTCATAGATCCGTGCCCCCCTAAGGGTCATGCCCCCCAGTTTAGAAACCACTGATCTAATCCATCTTAAATTAGAGTAAGGAATAGAGGACAGGGGACTTTAACAGAAAGGTCTCTGAGCTGTAAAACAATTTGACCAGTTCTGACCCAAACTTGATTAGATCCATACGTGTATTTAAAACCTCAGAGTCGAAGGAGAAGAGGGAAGTAAATGGGTTAAATAAATAAAGAAGGACACATTAGAAGATGAGGCTTTTTCCCTTGGTCCCCCCTGTTCCCCCCTGTTCCCTCCTGTTCCCTCATGTCAGTGTAGTTAGTGTCAGTCAGCCTCATCATCACTGAAGCCCCTGCAGGTGTGTAGAGGGGGAGGGGCCTTCAGGAGACGTTTGTAGAGCAGCAGGTGTGTAACAGGGTCTGAGGAGCAGAGAAAAGGTGTTTTCCTCCACCACAAACCAAACAGAAACAGAAACAGTTACTTTAGGACTTTGTTGCTGGAGTGAACTGGAGGACTGTGAACAGGTGAGTCTGATTCTTTTCCATCTGTTCCCTCCTGAACTTTCTTTCTTTGCAATGCAAAACTTTCTGACAGATATTCAGCAGATTTAGTATACATGGCTGTTCATATGTATGAATGTATGAATGCATGCATAGGCGTCAGTTTAGGGGGGGACGGGTGGGACGTGCCCCCCCCACACACACTTTTTGCCAGGCGTCAGTTTGCCCCCTTCATGTGTGACCCCCAAATACACTCTCAAAACGCGTGTGCCACAAAACGTCAGCACTGCGCACTTATACCAGCTTCCACTGCAGCCACATATTCACACAGCCCTAGATGCTTTTAACAAAGACAAAGTCTCTGCGGCTCTGTAAAGTCTCCGCATCAGTTCAGAACAACAGAATGAGAGACTCTGATCTGGTGGAAGTTTATAATTTAAGATCACTGATTCGTTCATTTCGCTGTCACCCAAAATGGGATTCAGCCTCAGACAGATCAGCCAATCATCATTAAGAAGCCGAGTGTCAGGCCCCGCCCATTGCCCCATAGAAGCTGAGCTGATGGGCGGGACAAAGGTCAGTGTTTATCCAATGACCGTCCTGTTTGCGCAGTGGAACAACCCACTTCCTGCTTCCGCATTGAATTGTGTAGACGCCACAGTCTATGGTAGAAGCTCAGCGTCTGAAAGCTCTGGAGCTGCGGGGACAAATGAAAACGAAGTCGTGTCTGTTTCCTGTGATGAATTGCTGATTCTGAGCAAAAGATGAACGCGTTCTTGCGCACAAATAGTCAGTGAAATGTACACACAGCGGTAAATAGTTCACCACTTTATTCTTCTGTTTCAGGGGAAGCTGAGCTTCCTTTACAGTCTCAGAGTAATCACCACTGTTTATAGCCTGTTTACCGGTGACATAGGGGCGCGTAGCGAGTCTCCTTCAACTCCACAGAGCTGTTAAAAACCCTTGTTTAGAAATCCAACGCTGTCTGAAGCATTTTTGAACAGAAAATGATCAGGAAAAGAACATAACCACCTGAAATTAAAAAGATACCTACTCATATCAGGTTCTCATTATCAGAGGAACTGTGGTCGCTTTGCACAGGGATTAAAAACACATCTCCTTCACATTTATTATGAACTATCAGAGGTCCCAGGTGAAACTAGGCCAGTGCAAACAGGAGGTTAGATGCATTTTACTATAGCCTTACCTTAAGTAGTCGTCATCATCCCCAGCACCTCTCAGAAATCATTTTGCAAATAGTTATACTATACTGACGCCCTTAGTGAATACGCTGAGACTGTGAGGGAAGCTCAGCTTCTCCTAAAATGTATAAAAACAGCGGTGAAATCTGTTCTCCTGTGTGTATATGTCACTGACTAAATGTGCACCATGTCGCGGTTAACTTTGATCATTATCACAGGAAACAGACGCGACACTGCTCATTCATCCTCACAGCTCCATTTTGATTACACAGTCGCTCAGCTCTCTGGGTCAATAGAGAAATTAGAGTGTGTTGTTCCACTACATGAAACTGGACGGTCATTGGATAAATGCTGGGCTTTGTCCCGCCCCCTCAGACGCTAAGTGTCTCTATGGGTCTATGGGGCAGTGGGCGGGCCCGGACGCTCGGCCTCTGCATGATGATTGGATAGGATGGGATTTATATGAGGCTATGAAATAGCAATGAGACAATGAAATACAGAGACATAAGTTGTCTTTGAAAGGCAGACAAAGGTGTCCTTGACTGTGGGTGTTTTGAGCTGAAGAAGAGGCCAGCTCAAATTGTGCTGACGAACCCTCACGACCAGAAGTTATCAAGCCAGTAAATGAATTAAACTAAAATAAGCCTGTTAGACTGTTCACTCTGTTACTGCTGTGTCCACCTGTGAAACTATCTTGTAATCCCAAATAAAATGTGCTCAGTGTACATTTTACGTAAAATTGAAGCATGTTTGTTTTTTCAACAAAATGGATATTAATAGTTATTCTTTAATATAATTTTAATTACTGAACTAAGGGACATTTAGGTCTTCAAAAACTGTAAAAAGCAATATCACTATGCATTCATAACACTTATCAATAAAGATGAAAATGTCCCGTAACGAGGTGGACATTTGGACCATGTTGCACAAGCAAAATTAGGTCAGAATTGTTTGAATTTGAAACCCTGAGTTGGACAGGTAAAATTTCTTTATTTTCTAATGTGCGTTCTTTCAGAATACAGAAATGATTAAGACAGTCACAATGATGAAATTGTACTGACTTGTAGGAATGACCCTGGTGTGTTTTTAAAGTTACTATGTTTGAATCTTTGCTTACATTTTCATACATTTTCATAAATCATAACCATTTTTTATCTTTTTTTGATGTTTTATTTGGTGACCATTGTGAATTGGTGACTTTAAATCTCCCTGATGTGTGAGTCTATTACAGACTCTCACATGGGGGAAAGTGAAAGTCATCCAAGTGTGTTTTGGTCTGTGGGAAGAAACCGGAGTACCCGGGGGAAACCCTAAAAATGAGCGGCCACGGAGCGGGGGTTTGCTCTGTCACTACACAGAAAGAAAGGCTCCTGCCCAATCAGAGATTAGAACCAGAAACCGTTTTTTCTGCGTGGTGACAGAGCTGACCCCTGCCNACTGACTTGTAGGAATGACCCTGGTGTGTTTTTAAAGTTACTATGTTTGAATCTTTGCTTACATTTTCATACATTTTCATAAATCATAACCATTTTTTATCTTTTTTTGATGTTTTATTTGGTGACCATTGTGAATTGGTGACTTTAAATCTCCCTGATGTGTGAGTCTATTACAGACTCTGTGTACCCCCTTTCACTTTCAGTAGGTTCACACAAAACCAGACACCCTTCTTTGGCCTCATGGGCCCCCTTTGGGATTTTTACTCGCCGCACGGAGCGGGGGTTTGCTCTGTCACTACACAGAAAGAAAGGCTCCTGCCCAATCAGAGATTAGAACCAGAAACCGTTTTTTCTGCGTGGTGACAGAGCTGACCCCTGCCACGCGACGCAGCACACAACAACTATGACAGGACTTCAGGGGATTTTTCTGTGTGACTTATCTGGTCGATGGAGTCTCGACTGAAGAGGCCTCCTGATGCTCCTTCATCCTCATCAGCAAAAACAACTTCTCCAGATGCTTCTCTTCTCTTTTTCTTCCTCTTGGCCTTCTTCTTCTTCATGACTGGACTGGTTGGTGTTGGTGTTGGTGTGGTGGGCAGAGAGCGGTGGTCCTCCTGCTGGTGAACTTGCTCCTCCTGCTGGTGAACTTGCTCCTCCTGCTGGTGAACTTGCTCCTCTTGCTGGTGAACTTGCTCCTCCTCCTGGTGAACTTCCTCCTCGGGCTCATCCATGAGTTGAGGCGTCATGTCTTCCACACCTGACTCCTGCTCCACTCTCTGTCTTTTGAAGTGGTCCAGTTCAATTTTCATTTTCTCCGTTTCCACTTTGAGAAGCGCACACCTTTCAGTTTGATACTCCTTAGACTGAGTTTCTTGTTGCAGTCTGTGCTGGAGATCCTGTGTTTCCCTTTTTTTCCTCTGGAGTTGACCTTCATACCTCCTGGACATGACAGTGAACCAGTGTTCCAGGTCTTGAACTTCACGGAACCACAAAAGGTTGAGAAGGAGGTCCAAGGAGTATACTGGGTCGACAAGGAGATTTAGGAAGTGAGCAAGGAGCTCGGAAACTAAGAAAAGTATGTCGACTAGTGTGGAAAAAACGAGGTACTAGAAGTAACGGAAGTGTACCGACCACTCAACAACTCGAAATAGGTCGAGAGACCAGTTTCGGAGGTGGACTACAAAGAGGATGTTATAGTCATTCTCCTCTGCCTGAAGGTTAGAGCTGAGTTCAGTGATCCTGTTCTCCTTCTGGGTTAATTCTTCCTGGGCCATATGAAGCTGGGAATCAAACTCCTGGACCTGGTTCTCCAGATGATCATTCTTTTCTTGGGTGTCCTGGAGCTTGGTGTTCAGCTCCTGGACGTGGTTCTCCAGACTGGAGTTCCTGTCCTGGGCCGTCTGGAGCTGGGTGCTGAGCTCCTGGATCTGGTTAATCAGAGCCTCTCTTTCTGCGTTTCTGAAAAACATCTTTGTGCTGGTGCTGTAGAAGCTGATTGTTGCAAACTTGACTGGTCTGAC
Organism: Thalassoma bifasciatum; assembly: GCA_008086565.1. Classification (NCBI taxonomy): domain Eukaryota; kingdom Metazoa; phylum Chordata; class Actinopteri; order Labriformes; family Labridae; genus Thalassoma; species Thalassoma bifasciatum. Next base: position 16,141 of record RPOG01003295.1, read on the forward strand.
TGAAAGTCTGTGTAGTTGTGATAACTGCTCTGATAGTTCACAGGTTTGTATCTGTGGTAGAATAAAGGGACAGGCTCTGTGTGACGTCACAGGGTGAACAGTGTGAAGAGAATGTTTGGTTTCAAAGATCCTTCATCTTTCAAACACAAACATTCTGTCAGGGGAAACTAAGGCTGCTTGTTATTCAAAATGTAAAACTTTATTCTACNTAAAAATGAAGCTTCCAGCAGATGCCCCGCCCCCTGGTGTCTGGCTGCAGTTTAGGTCATAAGCCCCGCCCCCTGGTGTCTGGCTGCAGTATTGGTCATAAGCCCCGCTTCTCCACGTATTCAGGATATGAGCCGGGAAAACTCCCTCCTAAAACCACAGGGATCACCGGTGACACCGCTGTGTATGTGTATTTCAAATTACCGTAACTCCTCGCAACTTCGTGCAATTTTAATCATTCAAAGTGCCCCTGAAAGCTGTGAAACGGGGCTTTCTGGTGACATTACATGCATTACGGTAATGACTGAGTGCTGTGTGAGGAGAGGGAGGGAATGAGCAGGAGCAGCGGGCGGCGTTTGTGTGAGAGCGCGGAGGATTCAAATCAATCAACAATCAACTTTTGGTGCGGTTTCTTGGAGTTTAGGAGAGTTTTAGAAGTATTATCTGTGTAAATAAATACGAATCTTGTAAATAATATTTTTCCCCAAGCGATTTTATCGTGTTCTTGTAATTCTTGTGTGTTTTTTGATCGAGTTCTTCACTGTGTTTTTTCTGCATTTTGGCTAGTTTTTCACTGTGTATTTGCCGCGTTTTGTCTAGTTTTATGTCGTGTATTTTGCCGTGTTTTTGTAGTTTTAGTAGTTGTGAATTTTACGACTTTTTTTGGACATTTTCCTTCTGTATCATTACGTGAATATAAGAGGAAATGTCAAGGAAGAGCACACGAGAGAAGAGAGTCCCCAGGAGACGAATTGAGGAAGATGAACAGGAGGAGTCAGCAGCATCTTCTCCGTCATCTTCTCAACCACAGTAAGTAAAACTGCTTCTTTACATTCAGTATTTATTTCCAACTTTATAACTTTGTTTATTATCATATATTTATATAGGGTTTATCTAAAGTGGTATTTTATTACTGTGTAAGATATATAACGTACTCCTATAACTTACTTCCTCCTATTTGTATGAATTTGGAACATTTTTTCTTGAAATAAAAAGTAGCCTTGTTTTGTAATATCATTCACCAATCAAATTTTATTTATATAGCACAGTTCATACTAAGTAAATTGCAGCTCAAAGTGCTTTATATAAAGAAAAGAGATTGACATTGACAATATGAATTTATTTATTTGTTTATTTATTTATTTTAGAAATCCTCCTGATGAAGGGCCAGTCAACAGGGGAAGAAATCCCATCCAGGGCCAACGCCGTGGACCTCGTGCTGCTGGAGATGTCACACGTAGCCGGTCACCATTTAGGCTTCAAAAAACAGTCTGCTGGAAAACGGAGGCAGACCCCGACACTCAGAGCGTTCACCCACCTCGATTTGCCCCCAAACGTGGCCCTGGTGTACAGCCTGTTATTACAACTACCAACCAATCACCAGGTGACATCTTTGCTCTGTTTTTTGACAGAGAGGTCCTCAAAGTTGTGTGTGCCAACACTAATAAATATGTTTGGGAGAAACAGGCCATGGGAAGGAAGATGGAGCGATGGACTGACCTCACGCCAGAAGAACTGAAGAAATACCTGGGCTTGTTGCTGTATATGTCGGTCTGCAACTTCCCCAAAATGTCCNGGTGTGCCACTGACCAGCCCACCTCGTCCTCCCACTCAAGGCCACTTCCCCATCCCAACCAACAGAAATGAGTGCCAAGACAAAAGACAAAAGACAGCCCTGGGAAGGAAAAAGTGCACTCTGTGCCACAAAAGCACACCTTGGATGTGTGATGTGTGTCAAGTGGGTCTCTGTCTTCAGGTGGACAGGAACTGTTTCAGAGTCTACCACTGCTGAAATAAAAAAAACGCCTGGCTTTTGACAACTTTTACAGCCTGTAACATGGACTCAGAAAGCTCCAGAAATGTGAAACTGTCTGAGTTGTTGAAAAATAGTTTGAATTAAATATTTGCAATCTCAGAAATGTTCAATCTGCACTTTTCAAGAATTTATATAAAGAAAGTTGAAGAAAATTAAATTCCGTTTTTGTCCTTTTCCTTTTATAAAACACAGTTTTAGGTATTTTATTACATAAGAATGGTAAATACTTGGCAGACTTTGAAACTTCTACTTCTCCTGGAAAAAGGGTGTAAATTATTTACACATAGGGCATTTTTTGACAAAATTATTGACAAAAATAGACGAAAAAGACCAGGCGTTTTTATAGAAATAGCTATTATAAATTACAACACCTGGTAGAAATGTTTCTCTCATCTTTACTCTAAGGTAGTATGACGGTGTAATTTGGCTGCATGGTGTTCAGGTGGTCTTTTTTTAACTGAGGAGCCAGTTTCTCATTAGTTATTGGACGTTAAAAACCGTGTTATAAGTTTCGTTTTACGATAGTTGACAGCTGCCGTTCGTGAGTAGTTTTTATCGGGGATATAAGAAACTTTGGGAAAGAGAGTAAAAAGGAGACTAAACCTTCTGAAGAAGAAGAAATAAATATTTTTATTTCTCTATTTTTCCTCGGCTTCACCGGAAATTCTCTACTGCGCAGACTCTGGCTGCACAATGGCGGCTAGAGAAGCTTTTTTTTTTTTTGGGCTTCAAACTAAAATCATAGAACAGTGACAGGCGGAGCCACGCTGTCCATTCTTTACAGTCTATGGGTCTAATAATTTCTTTTTTTTTTTTTTAAATTGGTCCTTCGATCTGGTGCTGTTTTTTATTTTTTTATTTTTTACTCTTCAACAAATGTAAAGCAAGGATTTTTAAATATTAAGTCAGATTTCCAAATCTTAAGCAATTTAAAAAAAATATTTAGTCAGATTTCTAAACCTTGAGCAAAGATTTTTAAATATTTGCCAAAATTGATCAATCTGAAGACAAATTATTAAATTTTATGTAAAGATTACTCAATATTCCCTAAGATTTCTAGATCTTTAGACGCATTTCTAAATCTTAAGTAAATATTACTGAATACACGTTAGTTTCATATGAAAAATGATCTATTCTGATATTGTTTTCTACAGAACATGTATCTACCGGGATAATTATAGACCATGAAAACATTCTTTGATCAGTCTTTCTTTTTATTTTACATAGAATAAAAAGTTAAAACAGAGACTGAATGGGTTGGGGCAACAACACTGGATCTGAGGTAGAGTTAAATACCTACTCAATCAGAGGTTTGTGATTCTATAATCAAGGGTACATTTCAATGTGTTTGAATAGTTTATGCCTGGAATTAACCAAATTCATCAAAAAGCATGCTTAATATGTAACGAATTTTTAAACATTTAAACTGTAAAAAAAAATATACGATTCATTATTTTGTCAACTGTTATCAACAAGAGTTGTGACTTTTTTTTTCAATATAAATTCATATTAAACTGAATTCAGAGTAACTCAACACTCTTACATTAGACTCAGCTCTCTAGAAATGTCATGAATCATTTAAATCACAGTTAACTCAACATTTAAGAGAATTATGGCACAAAAACACACAGTAACACAGTTAACACGCAGAGTAACAAAGTTGACAGGACAATAGAAAATGTAGTGATGGGTAACACAGTTGACAGGTAACATGGTTGACATTTTCTCCTTTTTTTGCCGCTTGTGCTGATTATAAACCTTGTATATGTCACCATTTGACCTCAATCAGCTCATATTTTTGTGTATGTTCTTTACATTTAGGTCATTTTAACATCAACAGTAATTAAGCAAGAAAATGTTGATAACACAGTTGACGAACAGTTAAACCGCACCACTCACAGACAACCATTTGGATGAAATATTGATGAGGAGGAGTTAAAAAATATCAAACTTTCTCCAAAGTTCCCACCAAAAAGGCTGTGACCTCATATGGTTTGAGTCATGTGACTTTAAAAACAAACTTTTTCTGATTTATGTTTTTTTTCTTTAGGGTAACAGTTGACACAGATTTCTTGGACACAAACAAAGTGAATAATTTTATGGATATTAAATATTTGAATAGTTTGTTAAACAGCTTTATCTGATTTTAATGACTACTCTGAACAAATAATGCTGGAAATAGTACCAAAAAAAGGTAGTTAAGTATTAATTTTGAAGGGCAAACTTGACATTTAAGAAATCGTACAGCACCAAAACAGAAAATTCAAATACACAATTTGCATTTTTTGCTAAATTAATTATGGAAGGTATTAAGTTTCTGTGTTAAATGAAAGTGAAATATCAACAAAATGAGGCAATGTAAAATTGGTCATTACTTGAAATCAATATTTTGAAAAATTGATAAGTTTATTCCATGGATGTGAAATGTACCATTAATTGTAGAATCACTGTGTGAAAAGGTTGAGAGTAAAAACACGTGTGTTCTGAGGGACTGAAAGCTGCTGTACAAGTCAATTTACAGTTTTGTTGAGGGCTAAGTCCAGGGCTGAAAGTAGTTTTAAATTCTTGCCGGTACTAAACCTTCATCTTTGGAAGCCCATCTCCTCCAATAATATAATACAAAAATAAAAATGGAAAACTTGGCCTTGTTAACAAATTTTTACAGCCTGTGTAAAGTCTACATTTTGAGAAGAAAAGTATAAATTTTTAAATGGAAAGTGAAAATTATGTTAAAAAGTCAAAATGTTTAAATGGAAAGCCAAACATTTGACATAAAAAGTAACAAATATTGATAAAAAGTTGAAACTATGAGCAAAAGGTCATTATCCCAAAATCTTGACTTAATATGGATAAAGGAAAAAAACCCTCAAGAAAAGCAGTTTCTCCTTTCTATATTTCTAACCAGCAGAAATGAGCTTCTATATTCATCACTCTTAGCTCAAAATCTTCATCACTGGGTTTTCTTTCTGAATTTTTGTGGTAACTCATCTTCAATGTCTTTTCTTTTCGGGAACGAGAGCAAAAAGGAGACTAAACTTTCTAAAGAAGAATGAATAAATATTTTTCGGTTCTTGACGTGACGACGGTTATTGTTACCGTCAGTGTTTTTACGGGGGTTAATCGTTGCCCCGGTAACCGTTCCACCCCTAGTTGAGAGGAAAGTCACAGAAATGTGCCCCCACTTGTACTTGTCAAAGGAACAATGAAAATCCATCAAGTAATCAGTCAGAGACAATGAAATACAGAGACATAAGTTGTCTTTGAAAGGCAGACAAAGGTGTCCTTGACTGTGGGTGTTTTGAGCTGAAGAAGAGGCCAGCTCAAATTGTGCTGACGAACCCTCACGACCAGAAGTTATCAAGCCAGTAAATGAATTGGCTTTTGTTCTTCATTGAAATATATTGTTATTAAATGTAATATGTCCACCCTGTTATACTGTTCACTCTGTTACTGCTGTGTCCACCCTGTTACTGTTGTATTTTTTACATAAATTCAAGAAAATTGGATAAAAAATTGATTGTCTTAGTAGTTGTAAACATTGTGAATAAATTGGAATGCTGAAATCCTATAAAAGCAGGGCACAGATCCATGAAACTCTTGTAATCCCAAATAAAATGTGCTCAGTGTACATTTTACGTAAAATTGAAGCATGTTTGTTTTTTCAACAAAATGGATATTAATAGTTATTCTTTAATATAATTTTAACTACTGAACTAAGGGACATTTAGGTCTTCAAAAACTGTAAAAAGCAATATCACTATACATTCATATCACTTATCAATAAAGATGAAAATGTCCCGTAACGAGGTGGACATTTGGACCATGTTGCACAAGCAAAATTAGGTCAGAATTGTTTGAATTTGAAACCCTGAGTTGGACAGGTAACATTTCTTTGTTTTCTAATGTGCGTTCTTTCAGAGTACAGAAATGATTGTAAAGACAGTCACAATGATGAAATGGCACTGACTTGTAGGAATGACCCTGGTGTGTTTTTAAAGTTACTATGTTTGAATCTTTGCTTACATTTTCATACATTTTCATAAATCATAACCATTTTTTATCCTTTTTTTTATGTTTTATTTGGTGACCATTGTGAATTGGTGACTTTAAATCTCCCTGATGTGTGAGTCTATTACAGACTCTCACATGGGGGAAAGTGAAAGTCATCCAAGTGTGTTTTGGTCTGTGGGAAGAAACCGGAGTACCCGGGGGAAACCCTAAAAATGAGCGGCCACGGAGCGGGGGTTTGCTCTGTCACTACACAGAAAGAAAGGCTCCTGCCCAATCAGAGATTAGAACCAGAAACCTTTTTTTCTGCGTGGTGACAGAGCTGACCCCTGCCCCGCGACGCAGCACACAACAACTATGACAGGACNTTTTTAAAGTTACTATGTTTGAATCTTTGCTTACATTTTCATACATTTTCATAAATCATAACCATTTTTTATCTTTTTTTGATGTTTTATTTGGTGACCATTGTGAATTGGTGACTTTAAATCTCCCTGATGTGTGAGTCTATTACAGACTCTCACATGGGGGAAAGTGAAAGTCATCCAAGTGTGTTTTGGTCTGTGGGAAGAAACCGGAGTACCCGGGGGAAACCCTAAAAATGAGCGGCCACGGAGCGGGGGTTTGCTCTGTCACTACACAGAAAGAAAGGCTCCTGCCCAATCAGAGATTAGAACCAGAAACCTTTTTTTCTGCGTGGTGACAGAGCTGACCCCTGCCCCGCGACGCAGCACACAACAACTATGACAGGACTTCAGGGGATTTTTCTGTGTGACTTATCTGGTCGATGGAGTCTCGACTGAAGAGGCCTCCTGATGCTCCTTCACCCTCATCAGCAAAAACAACTTCTCCAGACGCTTCTCTTCTCTTTTTCTTCCTCTTGGCCTTCTTCTTCTTCATGACTGGACTGGTTGGTGTTGGTGTTGGTGTGGTGGGCAGAGAGCTGTGGTCCTCCTGCTGGTGAACTTGCTCCTCCTGCTGGTGAACTTGCTCCTCCTGCTGGTGAACTTGCTCCTCCTGCTGGTGAACTTCCTCCTCAGGCTCATCCATGAGTTGAGGCGTCATGTCTTCTTCACCTGACTCCTGCTCCACTGTCTGTCTTTTGAAGTGGTCCAGTTCAATTTTCATTCTCTTCATTGCCACTTTGAGATTCGCACACCTTTCACTTTGATACTCCTTTGACTGAGTTTCTTGTTGCAGTCTGTGCTGGAGATCCTGTGTTTCCCTTTTTCCCCTCTGGCGTTGACCTTCATACCTCCTGGACATGACCGTGTACCAGTGTTCCAGGTCTTGAACTTCAGCCTTGGTGTTTTCCAACTCTTCCTCCAGGTTCCTCATATGACCCAGCCGTTCCTCTAAATCCTTCACTCGTTCCTCGAGCCTTTGATTCTTTTCATACAACTGATCACACCTTTTTTGCTCCATGATCTTCATTGCCTTCACATGGCTGGTGAGTTGTTGAGCTTTATCCAGCTCTCTGGTCAAAGCCTCCACCTGATTAAAGAGGATGTTATAGTCATTCTCCTCTGCCTGAAGGTTAGAGCTGAGTACAGTGATCCTGTTCTCCTTCTGGGTTAATTCTTCCTGGGCCATATGAAGTTGGGAATCAAACTCCTGGACCTGGTTCTCCAGATGATCATTTTTTTCTTGGGCATCCAGGAGCTTGGTGTTAAGCTCCTGGACGTGGTTCTCCAGATGATCGTTCTTGTCTTGGGTGTCCTGGAGCTTGGTGTTCAGCTCCTGGACGTGGTTCTCCAGACTGGAGTTCCTGTCCTGGGCCGTCTGGAGCTGGGTGCTGAGCTCCTGGATCTGGTTAATCAGATCCTCTCTTTCTGCGTTTCTGAAAAACATCTTTGTGCTGGTGCTGTAGAAGCTGATTGTTGCAAACTTGACTGGTCTGACTGAAAGTCTGTGTAGTTGTGATAACTGCTCTGATAGTTCACAGGTTTGTATCTGTGGTAGAATAAAGGGACAGGCTCTGTGTGACGTCACAGGGTGAACAGTGTGAAGAGAATGTTTGGTTTCAAAGATCCTTCATCTTTCAAACACAAACATTCTGTCAGGGGAAACTAAGGCTGCTTGTTATTCAAAATGTAAAACTTTATTCTACAAATCAAATATTTAAAAAAGCCTTTTTTTTTTCTTTAAGTTAAATCATAGACTGTATAATCAGTGGACGTAATGACGTTCGGCTAAAAATGAAGCTTCCAGCAGATGCCCCGCCCCCTGGTGTCTGGCTGCAGTATAGGTCATAAGCCCCGCCCCCTGGTGTCTGGCTGCAGTATTGGTCAAAAGCCCCGCCCCCTGGTGTCTGGCTGCAGTATAGGTCAAAAGCCCCGCCCCCTGGTGTCTGGCTGCAGTATTGGTCAAAAGCCCCGCCCCCCATGTATTCAGGATATGAGCCAGGAAATTTTTCAAAAATTACGATACCTGGTAGAAACGTTTCTCTCATCTTTACTCTATGGTGGTATGAGGATGTGATTTGGCTGCATGGTGTTTAAGTCTTTTTTTGACTGAGGAGTTAGTTTCTCATTAATTATTGGACGTTAAAAACCGTGTTATAAGTTTCGTTTTACGATAGTTGACAGCTGCCGTTCGTGAGTAGTTTTTATCGGGGATATAAGAAACTTCGGGAAAGAGCCAAAAGGAGACTAAACCTTCTGAAGAAGAAGAAATAAATATTTTTATTTCTCTTTTTTACTTGGCTCCACCGGAAATTCTCTACTGCGCAGACTCTGGCTGCACAATGACGCTCGAGAACAGAAGCATTTTTTTTTTT
>RPOG01003295.1:26608-67345 GCA_008086565.1 Thalassoma bifasciatum
AAGCCCCGCCCCCTGGTGTCTGGCTGCAGTATTGGTCAAAAGCCCCGCCCCCCATGTATTCAGGATATGAGCCAGGAAATTTTTCAAAAATTACGATACCTGGTAGAAACGTTTCTCTCATCTTTACTCTATGGTGGTATGAGGATGTGATTTGGCTGCATGGTGTTTAAGTCTTTTTTTGACTGAGGAGTTAGTTTCTCATTAATTATTGGACGTTAAAAACCGTGTTATAAGTTTCGTTTTACGATAGTTGACAGCTGCCGTTCGTGAGTAGTTTTTATCGGGGATATAAGAAACTTCGGGAAAGAGCCAAAAGGAGACTAAACCTTCTGAAGAAGAAGAAATAAATATTTTTATTTCTCTTTTTTACTTGGCTCCACCGGAAATTCTCTACTGCGCAGACTCTGGCTGCACAATGACGCTCGAGAACAGAAGCATTTTTTTTTTTGGCTTCAAACTAAAATCATAGAACAGTGACAGACGGAGCCACGCTGTCCATTCTTTACAGTCTATGGGTCCAATAATTTCTTTTTTCCCCTTTAAATTGGTCCTTTTATCTGGTGCTGTTTTTTATTTTTTCATTTTTTACTCTTCAACATGTTAAATCATGGTTTGATTATTACGTTGCTCAACTTTCCAGGAGAAAGTTAACAGGATGTGGAGTATGGGCCCTGATTCAGAAACAATCAGGAATGCGATAGTTATGATAGGATAGTTACGATACGATGGTTACGATAGGATAGTTATGATAGGATTGTTATAATAGGATAGTTACGATACGATGGTTACGATAGGATAGTTATGATTGGATAGTTGGGTGATTCTCACGAAACTGTCCTGATTTTTGCAAAAACAATTTTAGGTCAATTTTGCTAATTTTTTCTCACATTAGTAGCAAGCAGGGTCTCAATTAACAGGCTCAATTAAAGTGAGCGATCAATACATTTATTTAAATACATTTTTGGAATGTTTTACTGAGTCATTGAACAAATAAGTTCATTACCGTAACGCATTTTTGACTGATTATAACTTAATATGTATGAAAGATAGCCTTTTTATTTTTTTTTCAAGTATGTTCTACTAATAGTTCAGAATTGCCACATAGTGTAAAGATTCAGAGAAATGTTTATTGATATAATCATTTTAGTTCTTATGTTCATTACCGTAACAAAATTTCATGTTTTATACTATTTTTTTCCTGTGATGTAAATTTTACAAATAAATAAAAAATGTCAATTTTATAATCTTAAAAGACTTGACAAATAGTTCCTATACAAACATAAAATTTGAAGTTACTACTCATTCCCATCCAAATATTAATATATACAACAAGTGTTACGGTAATGAAAAGCTTTGTTACGGTAATGACCTCACATGGCATTCATACATCATAGAAACCATGTTTTCAGTATTCACAAATTAGGCTATGTTGCCCAATCTTTTTCAGTTCATCATGTAAAGCTAAACTAGAATTACTGAATGATTAGATTGTCTTGGACAATGACTAACTAAGCATGACTTTACAAAAAAAAGTACAATGAATCAAGAGCAATTCAGAACAACAGACAGTTTAATAAATACAATCAATACAATGTAAACAATAATATTGTCAGTAAATTAAGAAGAATTCATTACACAACGTAAAAGGTGACCACTTGCAAAACAATGTAACAACAATGAATCAATTAAAGTAATCAATAAGTAATTTTCTAACCCTCTTCAACCCTCCCTCATTTATGTTTTGCTCAGATCTCTGCGACAACACTGAAGTGCCTGGCCGACGATGTGGCTGGCATAGGCTCAGGGATCAGGTCCAGGATATTTTCTCTGAAGTACCACACTTTGTCTCCTGGGATACTGGTTGGGGGGGGTGTAGAACCGATTCTCACCTGCGGACTTCATGGTGTCTACTTCATATTCGTCACCTACAATCTAAAGGAGATTAAAAAAAAATCACACTCAGTGTGAAGTGAGCGGCCCTACGATAGCTGAAGCAATGAACAATCATGCTTCAGGCCAATGGATAAGCCATGTTAAGAAGTATCCAACCTTGGTTGAGCAGCTTAAAAATATACAATAGTTGTTTATATGAGATGAAGAGAAATTACCATCTCATCACAATATAATAATCTTAAAACCTTGACGTCACTTAACAGCGACACATTCCCACCTGTGTTACAGTACCAGGATACAGGCATCCTTCATACGTAACAAGCACCCACTGCCCAACTCCAATAGTCTTCATTTTACTTGTCTTCTCTGAGAATCTCTGTAATTAATCAATGGGAAATAAATTAGATTGTTTACTGAGTGACCCCGTACTTTTTTTTAAAGTTATTTTTTTGGCTTTTTTGTGCCTTTATTATATAGAGGAGGACAGTGGATAGTGTCGGAAAGGGGAGAGAGAGTGGGGAGTGACATGCGGGAAATTGGCCACAGGTCGGATTCGAACCCGGGCCGCCCGCTCGAGGACATAGCCTCATGGTGCGCAGCCATATCCACTCGGCCATCCGCGCCCCGAGTGACCCCGTACTTGATGTACTTTCAGAGTGCCCTGTACTGTCTTCAGTGACGGGGGCACTAACTCTCCACATTTCTCAATGTCCTCTTCAGTCACCTTGAAGAGTTTCACTCTGCTCAGACAGGTTGTGCAGCAAGGCCTCAGCATCAGGTCTGTGGGTTCCATAGGCTACCAGCCTGTCAGCAAGATTCTTCAGTGCTCCCCCGACGCCGTCTGGAGCACCTTTCCCATGTGATGCCTCTGTGAAGTTCCAGGTCACAGACTGGAATCCCTTCATATAAGGCACTGTGGACGCTAAGTAGAAGGAGACCTGGGGGTGGGGGGAGAGAAAGAAAGAGAACTTGAACGTTGGGAGTGAGTAAGTGAGTGTAGTGTGTAAATATATAGGGTAATTTTATTGTCTGTCTCATGTTTTACTGATGTTTTTTTTAAATTCTGACCAATCCATGTCAGTCCAAAAGTTATTGCCCATAACAAACCTTGTTGCGGTATTGGGAAGTTGGCCCATCAGACACCAGGTGGACATGTTTTACTGTGGGGTGACTGGATTTTATATGCTGCCACACCTTGTTACAGGATTGTGGGGTGTCAACAACATTTTCATCCCTGGGCTGTACCACTGGTCTGGGCTGTAGGTGTTGGTCATCTATGTCAGAGACATCAGATGGAGGGCTGTCGTTGAGAATTGCCTGAAGGCATTTTTTCTTCTGCTTGTATCTTTTTGAGTTTTCATTCCACTTCGCTCTTTGTTTTTTTTTACTGTTTTGCAGTTAGTTCCTTCACAGACTTTAAAAGGCCGGTCTCTCTTCTCTTCTTATACCTGCATGTGTTACAGAATATTAAATAATTCTTCATTTCAATAACACATCTCTTACAATTTAATTGCAACTCTGTGTTTTTTCTATCTCCCACTAGCTGACACTCATTCATTCTTTGGCCCAATCTCAAACTACCCCTACACACAAACACACACGCACACACACACGCACACACACACACACACACGCAGGCACACTCACAGAGAGTTCTTACCTCTCTCCTTCCTTCCTTCGGTATTCTTCAACAAGGTCCGGATTGCTGCGAACCTTTTCTCTGTGCCTCTTCACTCTTTCCTTTGTTGCCTCTCTGGCTGCTCTTTGTTTTGTTACATCTCCTGATCTTTATTACAAAAGTTATCCAACATTATAGAATACCGCCGGTCTTGATACAAGTTTATTTCTAATAATTCCTCATTCCGAATGTATCCCTGTAGCAGCATTCATTCTCATATTGACTAGCTAACTAGCTAGCTGTAGCCAGTTTAGCTATTTTTTTAAATTTAAAAATTCATTTAAAAAAATTACAGGAATGAAGGACATGCTCAGAAATGGTGATTTTTCAACTTGTTTCGGCATAATGTACATTAATGTGGTGTTCAGCATAGCTTCCTGAGCATGTTGAAAAAAAGTAAGTCTGCAACCAATTCCTGTAATTTTCTATGAATTTTTTAATGAAAAAAAAAAAAACTAAATAACTAGCTCAAATAGGAAAAATAGAAATTTATGGAAAAAGTTGTTTTTTGTTTTTTTTTTAAACTTGGGGGGGGGGGGGGGGGGGCAAAAAATAAAAAAAAACACCCGAAAAAAAAAATAAAAAAAATACTAAAAAAAAAAAAAAAAAAAAAAAAAAAGAGCAAAGAATTTTAAAAATTCTAGAAAAAGAAAAAAAAAAGGTATAAATTTCGAGAAAAAATTGGGGACCCCTTCAACCCTCTCAAAGTCCCCTAGGGGTCCCTGGACCCTGCTTTGAGAACCACTGCCCTAGAAAACCAACCATAAAATTTGGAGCCCTGGTTATACATATATAATTAATTCCCGTAACACTTCATTCATTTCATTACCGTAACAGCCTTGTATATGTTACGGTAATGAATGCAGAGCGTTACGGTAATGAATGCAGAGCGTTACGGTAATGATTGGTAGTTCCATGTTGCTAGCAATAATTAGCATAATTAGCATGAATCAGCAGAAATATTTTCACTAACAGTTTGGCTCTCTAAAAGTTACTTTTCAACAGAACATAAAATAATTATCTTCAAAACTATTTTAAATATACCCTGTTACTGTAATGAACAGTAGTAGTGAACCAAAGGGTGAATATAATTACAATATTTAACATATCTACTGGAAGAACTTGAAAGATGATCTTACCTTGGAACACAGGGATTTCAATGGAGCCAAATATCTCTGTTATGGAAATGAACTGTTCATGCTCTGGACCCATGTATTTGGCCCCAAAAATAATTATTTTCAAATAGTTGGCCCAAAATGGTTACACTGCTAGTTAAAGGGTATAACCTCAATCATTTTTTGTATTTATATGCATATTAAATTTTGGGGATGTATTGTGATAATTTTGGGTTTCGGGTAAAAAATAAAAGTCCGGACACGTTACGGTAATGAACATTTAGGTTGAAATGTTTTCATAAAATACCATTAAATGCAAAGACAACAGTAGTCCTACAATAAGTACATACCATAGTTGGATGTAGAATACAAAAGTAAGATTGTTTAAGTGGTTAAGTCTATCAAATTCTTACAGACATGGCAAAATGCAATTTTGTGAGGATCACCCACTTGTGCTTGTCAAAGGAACAATGAAAATCCATCATGTAATCAATCAGAGACAATGAAATACAGAGACATAAGTTGTCTTTGAAAGGCAGACAAAGGTGTCCTTGACTGTGGGTGTTTTGAGCTGAAGAAGAGGCCAGCTCAAATTGTGCTGACAAACCCTCACAACCAGAAGTTATCAAGCCAGTAAATGAATTGGCTTTTGTTCTTCATTGAAATATATTGTTATTAAATGTAATATGTCCACCCTGTTATGTACAGTCCACTCTCTTACTGCTGTGTCCACCCTGTTACTGTTGTATTTTTTACATAAATTCAAGAAAATTGGATAAAAAATTTATTGTCTTAGTAGTTGTAAACATTGTGAATAAATTGGAATGCTGAAATCATATAAAAGCAGGGCACAGATCCATGAAACTATCTTGTAATCCCAAATAAAATGTGCTCAGTGTACATTTTACGTAAAATTGAAGCATGTTTGTTTTTTCAACAAAATGGATATAATAGTTATTCTTTAATATAATTTTAACTACTGAACTAAGGGACATTTAGGTCTTCAAAAACTGTAAAAAGCAATATTACTATGCATTCATATCACTTATCAATAAAGATGAAAATGTCCCATAACGAGGTGGACATTTGGACCATGTTGCACAAGCAAAATTAGGTCAGAATTGTTTGAATTTGAAACCCTGAGTTGGACAGGTAACATTTCTTTGTTTTCTAATGTGCGTTCTTTCAGAGAATACAGAAATGATTGTAAAGACAATGATGAAATGGCACTGACTTGTAGGAATGACCCTGGTGTGTTTTTAAAGTTACTATGTTTGAATCTTTGCTTACATTTTCATTCATTTTCATAAATCATAACCATTTTTAATCTTTTTTTGATGTTTTATTTGGTGACCATTGTGAATTGGTGACTTTAAATCTCCCTGATGTGTGAGTCTATTACAGACTCTCACATGGGGGAAAGTGAAAGTCATCCAAGTGTGTTTTGGTCTGTGGGAAGAAACCGGAGTACCCGGGGGAAACCCTAAAAATGAGCGGCCACGGAGCGGGGGTTTGCTCTGTCACTACACAGAAAGAAAGGCTCCTGCCCAATCAGATATTAGAACCAGAAACCGTTTTTTCTGCGTGGTGACAGAGCTGACCCCTGCCCCGCGACGCAGCACACAACGACTATGACAGGACTTCAGGGGATTTTTCTGTGTGACTTATCTGGTCGATGGAGTCTCGACTGAAGAGGCCTCCTGATGCTCCTTCACCCTCATCAGCAAAAACAACTTCTCCAGACGCTTCTCTTCTCTTTTTCTTCCTCTTGGCCTTCTTCTTCTTCATGACTGGACTGGTTGGTGTTGGTGTTGGTGTGGTGGGCAGAGAGCGGTGGTCCTCCTGCTGGTGAACTTGCTCCTCCTGCTGGTGAACTTCCTCCTCAGGCTCATCCATGAGTTGAGGCGTCATGTCTTCCACCCCTGACTCCTGCTCCACTGTCTGTCTTTTGAAGTGGTCCAGTTCAATTTTCATTTTCTCCGTTGCCACTTTGAGAAGCGCACACCGTTCAGTTTGATACTCCTTTGACTGAGTTTCTTGTTGCAGTCTGTGCTGGAGATCCTGTGTTTCCCTTTTTTTCCTCTGGAGTTGACCTTCATACCTCCTGGACATGACAGTGAACCAGTGTTCCAGGTCTTGAACTTCAGCCTTGGTGTTTTCCAACTCTTCCTCCAGGTTCCTCATATGACCCAGCTGTTCCTCTAAATCCTTCACTCGTTCCTCGAGCCTTAAATTCTTTTCATGCAACTGATCACACCTTTTTTGCTCCATGATCTTCATTGCCTTCACATGGCTGGTGAGTTGTTGAGCTTTATCCAGCTCTCTGGTCAAAGCCTCCACCTGATCAAAGAGGATGTTATAGTCATTCTCCTCTGCCTGAAGGTTAGAGCTGAGTACAGTGATCCTGTTCTCCTTCTGTGTTAATTCTTCCTGGGCCATATCAAGTTGGGAATCAAACTCCTGGACCTGGTTCACCAGATGATCATTCTGTTCTTGGGCGCCCTGGAACTTGATGTTGAGCTCCTGAACCTGGTTCTCCAGATGATCATTCTTGTCTTGGGTGTCCTGGAGCTTGGTGTTCAGCTCCTGGACGTGGTTCTCCAGACTGGAGTTCCTGTCCTGGGCCATCTGGAGCTGGGTGCTGAGCTCCTGGATCTGTTTAATCAGAGCCTCTCTTTCTGCGTTTCTGAAAAACATCTTTGTGCTGGTGCTGTAGAAGCTGATTGTTGCAAACTTGACTGGTCTGACTGAAAGTCTGTGTAGTTGTGATAACTGCTCTGATAGTTCACAGGTTTGTATCTGTGGTAGAATAAAGGGACAGGCTCTGTGTGACGTCACAGGGTGAACAGTGTGAAGAGAATGTTTGGTTTCAAAGATCCTTCATCTTTCAAACACAAACATTCTGTCAGGGGAAACTAAGGCTGCTTGTTATTCAAAATGTAAAACTTTATTCAACAAATCAAATATTTAAAAAAGACTTTTTTTTCTTTAAGTTAAATCATTGACTGTATAATGAGTGGACGTAATGACGTTCGGCTAAAAATGAAGCTTCCAGCAGATGCCCCGCCCCCTGGTGTCTGGCTGCATTTTAGGTCATAAGCCACGCCCCCTGGTGTCTGGCTGCAGTATAGGTCATAAGCCCCGCCCCCTGGTGTCTGGCTCCATTATAGGTCATAAGCCCCGCCTCCCCATGTATTCCAGATATGAGCCGGGAAAACTTTAAAAAATTACGACACCTGGTAGAAACGTTTCTCTCATCTTTACTCTAAGTTAGTATGACGGTGTAATTTGGCTGCATGGTGTTCAGGTAGTTTTTTTTCTGAGAAGTTAGTTTCTCATTAGTTATTGGACGTTAAAAACCGCGATATAAGTTTCGTTTTACGATAGTTGACAGCTGCCGTTCATGAGTAGTTTTTATCGGGGATATAAGAAACTTCGGGAAAGAGCCAAAAGGAGACTAAACCTTCTGAAGAAGAAGAAATAAATATTTTTATTTCTCTATTTTTACTCGGCTCCACCGGAAATTCTCTACTGCGCAGACTCTGGCTCTCTTCTGCACCCTGAGACTGTTTTGGGGTTTTGGTTCCCACCATAGACTGTATAATCAGTATATATATATATATATACAGTATATGTAATATATACGGTCTATGGTTCCCACAGAGGCTGACTGTGAGACCTGTCAGTGTAGAACTCATTAAAATCTACAATTCATGGTTAAGTCTAAGGTATAAAAAGTGACAAGGTGCCATTTGTAGAAGTCAAAGTCACAAAAAGAAATCAGTGAATCAACATCAATTTTTTTTATTTTTCTTACAAAATGTAGAACTTGTGGATAGACCAGTTCACAAAAAACAATCTATATCTTTAGACTCATTGAAAAGAGAACCACAACAGAGTCTTTTAACAAAACTCACGTTCATACGTAAAATTCAAACTTCTTTGTTCCTTAAAAACAGTAAAACATTCCAGACAAGTGTGAGAAAACAAACTTTACAAATAAACAATGACAGAACAAAAATAAAACTTAAAATATTTCCAAAGGGAAACAGATTTTAAAGCATAGAGCTGCAAATACATTCTTTTTCCAGCAGAGTCACACAAACAAAGAAACAAACAAAAACAAAGGTATGGTCAAATAAGCACTTTGGTCTTCCTCCTCAGACACACTGAAGGTGATTATGCAAGCATTTATGGATGAAGTTAGTAACATGCTAACTCTTGAACAGCTTGTGTCACACTGATGACGTTGACTGTGGCGTGATGACTTCATGTACCATGAATGATGAACTCTAGAGTGATGTGATCATCAGAAACACTGTTTTTAAAGTTCAACTAATCTCTTTGACATAGAACTAAGATGTAACTTCTTCTCTTCAGTTTCTTATAGACTTTTAAAGTGCATACCTTTACTCACCTTTAAACCTGTTGTAACTGCAGTCTGAATGTTGAAAGTTTGAAAAGGTTGAAGTTTCTGTATGATGGAACAGTCTCATCTCACTACCAAAAACTCACAGGATCTAAAGTCTTCATGCTCTCCTGATATGCAGGACGATGCCTGTGACAAGTTGCATTGCATATTGATGTTAATCAAACTGGACCAAATAGTAGAAATAAACATGTCTCTAATTTTCAGAAGATCCACAAAAACTAAATTTAAACAAAATTAGAGCCTGTCTGATTTACCTTCCAAGGCAGAAAACGGATACTTTAGACCCTGAATGTGAATATTTAACCTCTAGTGCAAAGGAATCACACAACAGTAAACACCTTCAAATTAAAATAGTCAAAAATGTCACTTTTGAAATTGTTGAGTAATTTCAAGATAAAATTGAGAGTAAAAATACAGTGATATTCAGAGTTTTTCCTGTTACTTCCACCACTGGGACGATGGTTTCTGTTCAGCACTTTCAAATCTCTACTCTAAGAATGTGACTGTTAACTTTTATCAACAGTTGTGTTTATGTTACCTTGAAAACTGTTTCCATCTTAGAGCTGGGGGAAAAGCCTTAGATTGATTTTGAATACCTTAATTCTGTTAAAGCATTACAACTTCTTACATCTCTAAATTTACACCCCAATTTCATTCCCCAAAGAAAAACACTTAACTAACTCTTGAAATCGTCAGTTGTAACATCATTCAAGGTTTTTTGTTTTGAAACTCACTCCACATATAAATAAAATAACTTTAAGATGAAGCCACACAGAAACAATGACAGGTTTCTGCCTCATCAATACTTTGCCTTCAGATTTCTGAAATAATGCAAACCTAGTTGAGAACTTGAACCATCTCCTTAAACATAATAACTTATGTTTAGAATAATAATACTAACACTTCTTGTTGACAAATAAAATATAGCATTGTTTTGTGTCAAATAACACAAAAATGAAACAAACTACATTAAAAAAAACTAGGAAAAAACACTGAGTGGGTAAATAAATAGTTTGTGAATTGCACAAAGTGGGAACGTTGAAAGCACTCTGATATGTTGAGGCAGACGTTCTTGTTTCAGTCAGACAAGCGTTCAGTCAGTGAGAGCAAAGGTCGACGCCGTTACTCTGGTCAATGTCACGATTTGATCTTCCACAGCTGAGGACGCACAGAAACACAGATTAGATCCAGCTGTAAGGAATAAAACGTGTGTGTGTGTGTGTGTGTGTGTGAGGAACAAGTGAGTGATGAGTCTCACCTTCAGGTTAAAACCTAACAGGTCAGAAATGACTCCAGACACAGCAGACAGGATGACCACCTGTGTGATGTTGTAGAGCAGAGGGTTCATGGTCAAACCGTACAGTCTGAAAGGAGTGTCCAACTCCTGCAGAGAGAGACAGAGAGAGAGAGAGAAAGAGGGACATTAGTCAACATCTCACGCTAGAACATACCTGTCAACACTCCTGTTTTTCCCCAGATTCTCTTGTATTTCAGACCCATCTCTCGCCCGCCTTCTGTTTTGTAATTCCCCGCACCGTAGGAGTCACCTGCCTTTTGACTTCTTCTCCTGCTTAAGTTCTGAGTTTTAATTTCTCCTGGTTTTCTGATTTTTTTTTCATGTTGACAGCAGGTTCAACACACCACTTTCTTTCTAAATGAACAGCTTAAAAAAAACTGTTTGTCTGATCCAAAAATGGAAAAACTGGCAAATTTGTCAGATTCTCAAATTTATGAGGTTTCCTGAATGTGTCACGAGGGACAAACGCAGCATGTATTGTCCAAGCAGAGACAGGACACTTTCATCAACATTGCTTCCTTTCTTGTGTTCTTTGAAAATGTGCAGAAAATAAACAGCTTGCTTGAGCTAAATTTTGTAAAATAAAAAATTTGGCACCTTTTCTGCCTGTTAGGAAGTCCTGAATGATGAACAAACACTCTGTAATCGCACTTGAAAAATAGTTTGAATTTTGCCTGAACACATAAATATACAGGACTTAAGATAACTGATAAATGAGACGACAGTGAGTAGAAAAAGAAAAACCCAGATTGCAAGAGGATTCTTTGAACGTAGCGCCACCACCAATATTTTCAATTGTATACAGTAATTCCTTTTTTTTTTTAAGGATAAAATCAGAGAAAATCAATTTCTCTTTTATATTTCAATGATATTTATAGCTTTTAAAATGTGTGACACTGCATGGGTCCATAAGACATAACTTAGTTCCATCAGCATATAGTTGTTGTTTTCCTGAATCTATTGAGGGTTGTGCATGTAGAATATGTGTTGTCAGACCAGGTTTTAAGGTGGGGGGTGGGGGGTTAATCTCCCACTTTGTCAAAGTCAAATATCAGCAGGTGACACTAGAACAAAGCCCCTGTTCCACCTGAGCAGACTTTTCTCACCTTGAGTAGTTTGGTTGCCAGTTTTAAGACGTTGTTGACCAGCGTCAGCTCCTCTTTCTTGTTTGGCTTCTTTTCCATCTTCAGGTACAAGTTGATCTGTGACATGATGAATCAGTGGGTTTACAAACAGGTCAGCTGAAGGTCTCACTGTTGCTGTGTGTTTCTGTGTGTGTGTGTGTTTACCTGTTCAGTGAGAAGGATGGAGGTGTTGCTGTACTTCTTGCTGGTCTCAGAGCCCAGAGTAACAAACCTGAGCAGGAACAGAGACAGACTGGAGCACCAGATCACCAGCTCCCAGTTATAGTGACACTCCAAGAAGGTCTCGTGGACGTGGAGGAGCTGCAGGAGGAGATATCAGCTCATTAGTCACTCTCAAAGTGCTTAAAACTCATCGCAGCTCGAGCAGTGAGTCCCATGTGGGCCGTGAAGGTAAGATACAGATATATGGAATCATGTCTTAAATGTTAAAACTTGGTTAGGAAATAAAACATGTTCAGATGATCATATACTACAATTTTCCAATAAGAAGGCGTGTTAGCGCCCAGTACTTAACTTAATGACCCAACATGCTTGATGCCAATGATTTGACTCTTCTTAAACACACTAACATCTTTTTCACCACCACAGGATGTGTCTTTCTCCATGGTTGTTGAAGAAATGAGAAGTTACTCATTTCATCAGCTGGGGTTAAATAACTTGTTTCCAGCTAACAGATAATCACACATACAGTAATTATCCAATATGAGCCTTGTACCTATTTGCTTATTTAAATCCAGGTGGTGACTTTTCTTTGGCTGGTCAGTGTATGTCTACATGAGGATTGTGTCCTCTTGTATTCAGGCTGCCATCTTGGATTTTATTAGGTAAGTTTCATTCCCAGCTTCAGCTTTGATATGAAGCAGTGAAGCTTCTACACAATGACACCTGTAGACTACTTAACAAAGGGTACTTAAGGCTTTTCTCTTCAGTCTTATTTTTTGCTTCTGTTGTACACCTCTTTGGACAAAAGCGTCTGCACGTTGAAACTGTAGAATCACAGACGTTTAAAGTACCTGGGCACAGCAGATGAAGACGACAGACAGAGTGAGCAGGAAGGCAGACGACACGATAACATCCACTGAGCGCTGAGGACCCCGTCTCTGTAAACAACAGGATCAAACCAGTGTCTTAGTCTGAACGTGCTGCTGTAATCATCTGTGTATTCTTCAGGTGAGTATTCTTCAGGTGTTTACCTTGAGGTAGGAGCGTAAAGACAGCCACATCTTGATGTTCTGAACTTTCTTCAGCCTAAAATGTGGGACTTCAGACTTCCTGGCTCTGCGGGCTGAAGTCAGGTGACCGAACAGCTTGGCAAACAGTAGCCTCTGAAACACACGGAGGACATGGAGTTAAAATATGAATGTAAAACTGTTCACACTGATGCATTCACAGCGTCAGCTTCAGCATCTCACCTGTTTGTACGTCCTCTCTGCTACACTCAGCAGGAAGAAGAAGAGCCATATGAGGCAAACGCGCACCAGGAAGCTGAGGGTTACCATAGTGATGACCAAGACTTCTGACCCCGAGCCTCCTCCCAGCGCCACAGACAGCATCTCACCGGCTGAGAGCGTGGTCAGCTGATCCACATCTCTGTACTGAGCCAGTCTGTGAGAGCAGGAAGGTAAAAAAAAGACACATGATGTTCAATAAAACCAACGTGTTATCAGGAGGTCAGTGCAGAGGGAGGAGTGATGCTGCCTCACACTTACCTGTACGCAAAAGGAGTCAGGCCCAGGGTTACGGACACCAGATTCCCAAACACCTGGTATCCAATCCCAGGAGTGTAGAGGTTGACCTGCAGGGGGCAGCACAGAGAAGAGTGGTCACAATACACACCAAAGCCCAATTAACACAGTATTAGTTTCACGAGGGGACCTCTGGGAATTTGTCACAAATGCGAAGGATGCCTGTGTTTTAATCCTGTGCAAATCGACCATGTCTGTTATTTGTAAAATAAAAACTCCAAGGCAAATTACCGACCATATTTAAACACAAACGTAAGGTCTGTGATGATACTTATCTAGTCTGAATTGATATATCTGCAATCTACGGTACTAATAACAGGATCAGCAGCTTATTTTGATCATTTTCTGCTCAAAAAATATTCAGACAGTGTCAGAGCTTTCTAAACAAAGGTTTTAGCTGCACTTCTGACATTAGGTTAAAAAACACCTGCACCCCTATGATTGGTAAATAGTAAAAGTCAACATTATGGGTGCAATTAATGAAAAAATGTGCGTCACCGATTTAATGTCACGGGGTATTAGACTAACACAATAATGGCACCAACAAATAAACTACAGCCAAATATGTAGACAGCTAGTCTAAAAACACTGAGCTTTAAATATGATTCTGAGTGGACCGGGCCTTTTCGGTTATTGCCCCCAAACTGTGGAACAACCTACCTCTGCACATCAGGCAGGCTGACTCACTCTCTGTTTTTAAAACCAGCCTTAAAACACATCTTTTCTGCCTTGCTTTTAGCTCTGTTTGAGGTGTCGGTTTTATTGCTTTTATTGCTTTATTGCTTTTACTGTTTCTTCTACTGTTTCTTCTACTGATTCTTTTCTGTTTTTACTGATTTATTGTTTTTATTATTTCTATTGTTTTGTACACACTGATTTGTTTCTTAATTACCTCTGTTAGCTTAGGACTGTGTACAGCACTTTGGCCAACTCTGTTGCATTTTAAAGTGCTTTCTAAATAAAGCTGAGTTGAGAGTTGAGTGTCTCTGTGGACGACAGGTTGGCATAGACACGCTGCCTCAGAGCACATGATCATATCAAAGATTAAATCTAAATTTTTAATTAGTGGGAAAAAAAGCAGCAAAATAAAAGGTGAACTACATTTCCTCCATGAAGACTTCAGAATCAAAGAAGGATTGCAGCACTTCTTGTTTCCTAACAAACACTCCTCAACAGATGGTTGAACATTGCATAAGCTTTAAGATAACTATATTTATTTTGCATATCCAGAAGTTTTCAATGTGTATTATTTGACTGAATCCTCATTTTCTTCTTTTATCTGAATGTACAGCTGCTGTGCAACTGAAGCACGTTGGGTCTGTGCAGCGTTTTCAGTCAGAAACATCTGTAATATCAAGTCATTCACAGGCTTAGCTGATCCTGTGTGAATGCATTGCACCAAAACCTGACATCAGAGGATAATTCTAAAACTATCACAGGTCTCCATGTAATATTAACCCAGTGTGAATAGTACTTTAGACACTCTTTAGATAACACAGGTGAGGAGGATTTTCTTACTCTGTTCATGATCATGCCGCTGATCTCCAGCACGGACATGTCAGCCTTCTTGCACTCGTTCCCCTCCCACACGATGGCGCTAACTCTCTCCAGACCGGGGTTGGAGCTGTGCAGCCAGGGAATGTGACCCTGAGGTGGGAGATAAACACAACCAGCAAACTCTGGTTACAAACTGTAGCAGCAGAAAGCAGCTGGATGTGATCTCATTGAAAACAGATAAATTCAGCTCAGTTAGATACTAACTCATCAATACATCCACTCATCACTCATGTCTGTCTCTGGTTACGAGGGTCAAAGTGTGAACAGACCTGATGGAAAGGATCGTCTCTGTATTCTTTTTTTGCTGGAGGACAGACAGGCGTCCCTCCTCCTTCTCCCTCTGCGAAGACAAGAAGTCATAGCGTTAGCATTGATGCAAACTGTCATGTCAGAGTCAATGTCAGTGATTTTTTTCCCCTCTGACCTGTCTCTGACGTGCAGGAGGATCTGCACTCAGCACAGTGCAGAAAATCCTCCCACATTAGGTCCTCTGTCTCAGACTCGTGCCTCGTGCTCTCTGAGTCCTGAGTCCTCAGACTGGAGCATCTGGAGCTGCAGCTGGTGCCAGACTTTGGGACATCCTGAGACACAACAAGAGGAACACAAAATTTACATCATTATCTCCTGGTTTTCATCCCTAAATGATGTGTACATTTACATTTTCTGTGTAGTTCACAAACTAAACCAAAGTCTATCTAGTAAGGTGTCATTAGACCACATCTGGACTGTGCATCAGCTGCTTGTATGAAGCTAAAGCTCAGTACATCCTGTAGAAGCCCACAACTCTTACAGCTGGTGTCTTTAAATGGATGTTTTTATCACAATACAAAAATGTGAGAGTTCAAAAAACACATCAGAGGACACAAGACATGATTAAAGTTTTAAATGCATAAAATAGATCAGAATGCAGGATCAGAAATATTTTGGTCTAAAAATGTTGTGTGAGGTCAAAATGGTCTGAATTTAAAAATCAATCCTGATCAAATCCACATCCTGTGATGTGGATGTTTTATATCTGTATGAAGCATCTTGAAGTTAATGACGCTCAAAAATGGTTACAAAAAATGAAGAAAAAAGGTGTTTGAGCTGCATTTATCCTGTGGACTTAAGCCACAAATAAAAAAATTGACATTTTCTGAAACTAGAGACTTTAATCTTTCAAATGAGGTGTCACTGATGAATTTTGACTTTGTGGTTTTACAGTTATAAGCTCTGAAACATAGTATGGTAGACAGGTCAGAATAAGGTGGGATGTAATAGGTTAAAGTTCCTTAAAAGGGTAAAATGTGTGTGTTTACCTCTACAGCGTAGTGTTTCTTGTAATGGTGTGTATTCTTGCGATTTCTGAGAATGCAGTCACTATTCATTCTCTCCACTCCCCTGCGGAGGGTGCTGTAGGACGCTTCAGGGTCCTCCTCACTGGAGGCCTCGTCTGACGCTGGCTCCTAAAACACACACACGCACACACACGGACACACAAAAATTGGTCAGGAATGTTTCCAAGGAGAGTTTCATGAAGTCAGAGTCTTTGTGATGGATCACCTTGTTGCCTCCTGCCAGCATCAGGCCCGTGTTATGGGGTGTGTGAACGCCGGCGGGCTGGATGTGTGAGTTCCAGCACACCTCGTCACCTCTGTTCAGCGAATCACAGCGCTGCTCGTGAAGCTGAAGCCCCTCCTCGCTGCTGCGATTGGTCACACGGCCGTCCAGAGACACGTAGCCGTTGTCTGTTTCTGTGGACTTGTCAATGGACAGCTTGGACTTCTTCGACCTGACGGCAGAGACGAGGAGAGCAGGAGGAGGAAATAAAGAGAGCGAGACAGATCTGTTAGCTCAAAACTCAGCTCTAACTAAGGTCAGAGGAAATAGCAGACATGCAGACAGACAGATCACACATGTAGGATGCATCAGACACAACACTGTGGAACATTTAGACAAACACACTGTGGACAGGAGCTGCTTTAGGCTGTTAAACTTATTAATAAATAAATAAAAGGACATCAAGTGTAGTGTTGTCACCCTGGTGGTGCTGTAATCTACACAAATGCACCAATTCAGCACAAATGGGAATTAAAATAGACGTTAAAAGGACACAAAGAAGTGACCGACAGGATTAATGACTGGATCATTGAGAGGGGACAGAGGTGGACATGTATTGTTGGGACTGAGGGGAAGGTGACAGGTAATCAATACATGAAATCACCAAATTAAGAGTGACAAAGTGCTGAGAAATGTTCCACACTGTTGCTTTCTGCTTAAAGCTGCTCAGAGAAGAAGCCTGGGGAGGAGAGACTGAGAGTACGACAGGATTTTCTTTACAAAAGGTCAAAATTTGAAAGAAAAGGTTCGTAGTTGTTTCTTCCCAGTCGGTGACCCCTCCCTGTGCTTTTCTCTGAACACAGCTTGGTTAAGGTCAGCTGCAAAATCTCTCCGTCCTCACAGGAAACAGATGAACCAAAGGAACCTGTGTTTTGGGATGAGGAGTGACTCGTTGAATAGCCCGTAGAGCCAGAGTTTGGTTATAAAATCTGAAGTCTGATGAAGGGAGGAGGTGAATTTGCAGCTGAAGAGGCTCAGGTAAGGTCTGAGACCAGGCTGGAATCCAGTTTTTCTGTTTAAATACATCTTTAGAAATTTAGCCAGTGACCAAACAATGAAACAAAACAAAAGTCTGAATGTTACTTTGATTTCAGATTTTGAATCCTTGATTATTTCTCGATCTGAACTCCAGCCTGTCTTTTCTCATAGTGTTGTCTATGAAAGATTTGGAAACGTAAATACACACCCAGCTTTACAGATATCATGCCAGAAATCTTGGAAGAAAGCGCCCAGGCTGTATGTGGTGGTGGCTGAGTGGGAGTGTGGCGCCCCCTCCTGTGTGTTATCGGTAGTGCTAGACCCATCGCCTTCCCTATGCACCTCCATCTGAGATGCCTTCCTCAACTTCCTTCAGTTTGGAAAGAATAGAGGGTGGAGAGAGACTTAGAGAGAGGACCTACAGACCGACAAGGTGTGAAACTACAGGAGTGTAAGAAGACTGCTGCTGTTTTCTTTTTACTCGTTTATTTACACCTGATAAAAAAAATGAAAGCGAAGAACTTAGAGGCTGCTATAATCACTGCTGAGTAAGTCAATTTCAAATAAACAAAAAAACTGAATTAAATAGTTTGAAGTGACAATCAAATCAGAAATAAAGAGAAATATGCTGGATAAGAAATGTTTTTCAAACCCCAGCCATAGAGAAAAATATTCAGTGCTGAGATTTCATTAGAACTTGAATCTGCTTTTTTAAATCAACACCAAGAAGGAAAAAGGCAAAAGGAAAGTTTTGTTTGAGTATTAAGAAAAATATTTGTTAGGATCTTTTAAAGAAAACATAGGTGGCTTTAGATATTATTCCACATTCAAAAACTCAGTTTTTATCCCCAAAAAGCCTTTAGGAAGAACAACAGCACCGCCCTGTTCCCCCCTGTGCTGTGAAAATTGTCTTTTTGGATGTACAGAAACAGCAGCCACACACTGAAAAGCTTTCAACCAAAACAAAAGCACAAACTGCAAATCTAAAGCCTTCACAACACACTGATAACACTAATAACACTAATAACACTAAATTCTCTGTTCACACACAGGGATGCCTGTTTCTCTCTAATGGGAAAATGTCATTAATCATGGATCATGATCTCATCAAATCATTTTTTTCTAGCTCATAAAAATCTACTCCAGAAGAATAAATATTTTTTTCTGTTTCAAATTTTTCTAAGATTGACTCACAAAGCCAAGAATCTTTTGAAACATGAATATCTCTGTGATAAATAAGCTCCATTATCTTTGAAAGTGGTACCTCTAAATTTTTACCTTGTTCTTGAACATTTGATTGTTTTCTCTTTCTTTATTCATCCTAAAATTCATTTACAGTGTTTGTCTTTTTCTCTTGTTCACTCCTTCCTACAGTTATCATTGGTCTCTCATCAGTCCCTGGGGGGTTACCTGCGTCTTTTCCCCCCACTGCTGGAAGCAGGTTTTGGAGTCCTGGTGGAGACGATCTGACAGTGGACGGTGCCCAGCAGCAGCATGAGCCAGATGGCTCCAAAGACCTCTGTGGCCGGTATCCCATGAGGCTGAGGGATGCTCACGTAGAGGACTGCTGCTGCCACTGAGGAGGGGAGGAGGAGAGGAGGAGACCGTATAAGACAGCAGAATGGAGAGAGGAAGAAAAGGACAACCTCCACTCCAAAAAAAAAAAGACAAAATAAAAAACCCTTCAATGCCATAGGTCATTCTCATTTTGAATTTCAAAACAGCATCAGATGGAATCAAAACTACCTTGAGAATTTCAGGGAACTTGATCAAAGAGTTTCCAATCAACTGTTTCAAACTCATGATAACTCCGTTGTCTTTCTCTATTTGAGATTAAGTTTGATAAAACAGAAATAAAGTTACAATATTCTACACCCTCAGAGATTTCCCTAAAATGTTGGAAATCATTTTTCTACAACTTTTTGAGAATTTAGGGGCCAGGAATTCTCAGAAACTAACCAAAACATTTTCGGTAATTTACAGAGTACTTTCCATTATTTTTTATGTAAACTCTTTGGGAATTGTAATAAATTTCCCCCTAGCTTTTTAATTTTCCAGCATTGTGGGTCATTTTCAAGAATTCAATAAGGAGTGGTATGTGGTATTTACAGGAACCTTGTAATTGTTTGAAGATTTTGGTGGTAATTGTCTGGTATTTTCCTGAAAACCTTGAGGGATTTTGATTTCTTTTACATTTTCCCTTTTGTTTGTGTAACCCCGCACGTTGACTCTACCCATTTCCTCTGTTGTCTTTGTTTTTTTGTTTCTTTAGATCATGAAAAGTACTACATAAGTAGTTTACTTACTTACTAAGATATACAGTTCATCACAGAATATTTTCTGGAGTTGGAAGTCCTAGTTTTTGGAAACTCTCTGATTCTTTGTTCGAATCACAAGCAGATCAAACATTTAGAAGCAGCTTTTTAACATTTCTCAAACTTTCTTTGGAGTCTAACCCATGGGCTCCAGCCTGGATCAGTCACTAACATTCAGATGATTTTGTTTTAGATTTGATGAGGAGTCTCCTCACACCCACCTTGCAGCAGATAGAGAGCCAGGAGTAAGAGGAAAATGGCTCTGGAGGTGACCTGGATCCACCACCTGTAAAAGAAGGGGAAGAAAACCACCCTGACGATGCCTTTTCTAGTCAGCGACGTCCATGGACTTTCTGGTTTGGCTTTGGCGAAGGCCGAACCTGCCGAAGAAAAGAGAGGAAGACAAATATGTCATGATGGGAGATTGGAAAACTTCTTTTTCTTCTTCTTACATTTACAACTCCCCTATTTTATCCCAGCAGATCTTTCTGCTTCCCCCTCTTTCTGTTCTTCTTTGTGAATAAATAGTCAAGACTGTTTCATAACAATTTCATCAATAAATAAAAACCTGATGAAGTCGAAGCAGGAGAAATGTGATAAGGTTGTGTGACTGAGAGAGGAGGAGAGAGAGAAAGAGGAGGTGACAGGTTGGAGGTTGGCACGGTGGCAGCAGCATCTCCAGTTCACTTTAGTGTGTTTTACACCAACGTGGACGGTCGTGTGTGTGTCTGACTGGGTCTCAGCAGGAAGCTTGTTGGGTAATCTAATCAGCTTGACTGACAGAGGGTTGGAACACGCACAAAAACACACACACACACACACGTGCGCACACACTCCTGTCTCTCACCTCTGACCAGGTCCACGTCGATCAGGTCTGGTTTGACATGCCCCGTCTTCTTGGGTTTGTTCCTCAAACCCTGCAGGGGGAGACGGACAGAAAAGTGTCACTGCATAAGATAAAACTCTACAATCTAAATATTAACTCACATATTTTCAAACTCATCTACTGGAGGCTTCTCGTGCACTTTATGCCCTCAGAAACACACACACTCCGTGTTTGAGGAGGCACACCGTGCGTTCAGGCTCACACAGCTAATGTTTCACTTCTAGAGTTCACAGCAAAGCATCTACTCACTTCTACTGAGTCTAACCCCACATTGAAGACTCTGACTCACTGTGTTCAGATGAGAAATGAAGGGGAATTAATCTAAATGTTGATTTGAGCAATGATGATGGTGCTTTTTGCAGTTTTACAACCCTGAGAATAAAGCTCCCTCATGGCACGCTGACTTCCTGTGCCTGCCAGCCACTTCCTCATATGACGCATACAATTTGTGTGTGTGTGTGTGTGTGTGTGTGTGTGTGTGTGTGTGTGTGTGTGTGTGTGTGTGGTTAAACATAACCATGTCAACAATAAGCTCTGCCGGACAATAGCTGGCTTGTTAAAAGAGGTCTTATTCAATGACACTGAGTAAACACACTTGTTACCACAGTGCTGTGTGTTTATATGAGCAGCTCCATAAACCATCTGTGTCTCTGCAGAGTGGACTCCTGCTAAGAGGCAGCTCAAAGAAACAACAACAACAACTATTTTAAACAGACAGCTTTAAGGATGGTTGTGAAATTTTGTCACAACCATCCCATGTCTAAGTTTGAACTCTTATATGACTGGAAATACACTGCCAGGCCAAAAAAAAGTCACCACCTGGATTTAAGTAAATAAGTAGAAGCCTCCTATTGGATAATTCCAGCATGGGTGATTATCTCTCAGCTGGAAACAAGTTATTTAACTCCAGCTGATGTAATGAGTAACTTCTCATTTCTTCAACAACCATGGAGAAAGACACATCCTGTGGTTGTGGAAAAGATGTTAGTCTGTTTAAGAAGGGTCAAATCATTGGCATCAACCAGAGAAAACATCTAAGGAGATTGATGCAGACATGGCTAAAACCGGGGTTAAGAACTGTCCAACGCATTGTTAAAGACTGGTAGGATGGTGAAGAACCATCGTTTTCCAGGAAGAAATGTGGCCTGAAAACAATCCTGAATGATTGTGATCAGCGATCATTTAAACATTTGGCCAAATCAAGTCAAAGAAAAACAACAGTAGAACTCAGGAGTATGTTTAATAGTGAAAGTAAGAGCATTTCCACATGCACTATGCCAAGGAAACTCAAGGGATTGGGACTGAACAACTGCACATTGGCATTTAGAAAATTACTCAACCAAGGAGCCCAATTGTTGAAAACCACCTTTGAAAGAGTAACAAACTTTTGAAAGTGGCAAAAACAGCAAGAAGTAGCAATAAAATTAAGTTACTGGTGAAAAAAAAGACAAAAATAGCAAAAGTAGGTGAAAAGGGGTGAAAATTTTGAGAAATCTTGGAAAATGGTCAGAAGGTGGCAAAACTTTTCAGAGGCCTGACATTTATGTTTAAAATATACTTTGTCCTTGAGGTTATGTTATTTTCAAATGTCCCAAGACACTGAATTTGAGTTTCTCATTATCTGTAAGCCAGAATCATTAACACTTCAAAAAAATAAAGGCTTGAAATAATTTACTCTGTGTATAATGAGTCTATATAAAACCTTGGTTTTACTTTTTTAAAGTGGGTGACCAAAAATATTGAACTTTTTGCACAATATTCTGATTTTTGAGATGTACCTGTTAATGCAAACAGAGTTTCTTTAGTGGAGTAGGTTTGTCTTCTTCCACAAGGCCATATATCATGATCTTCCTTTTTATTCATGCTCTTGACGACTCCTAAAGTTGTCAGAGGCTGTAACCTTGGGACAGATTCTGTTATCCTGCTTGTTTTCCCTCAGATTGGCTGTGTCTTTGGTAAAAGTATGTTGGTGTTTGCCTCCTAATCCTGGTCTGAGGGACACAGTCACCTAAAACTAGATTATTCTATTAGTCTTAATGATTTGAAACTAACTTCTTTCTCTATGTGTGAAACTCTTCATGCTGCTGTATTGGCCAGGGCTCTCTTATAAAATAGATTTTGTATTAAATACCAAATACAAATTACCAAGTGCAAAATGTTGTGATTGAAAGTCTGATAACATTTTCAGTATTTCATAGCTCTTGTGTTGCATTTGACATTTCACTTTTAAGATCTGTGGCCTAAGCCAATAAAAACAGGATTTAAGAGGAAAATCTTTGACTCAACTTGCAGATTAAAGTATTTTGATTAAACTTCTAAACACAGGTGTCAAAAAATAGATTTTCACAGGCTTATTCAGACTTTGTAATATTTTTACATTTCATTTGTGTGAGTCATAATAAACAACAAAGTCTCACACACACGTAAATCTAACTGGTTCAAGCTAATATTTACATGCCGGCCAATCATACTCTTTGTTATCAGTCAGTGGTTTGATAGGGGACACTTGATCGAGGCTCTTATCTCTAAATACCACAACCAACAAGCCAATAAACTGTGCATGTGAGTGTGAGTGTCTGGGTGTGCATAAGTTCCTGCAGGGCTGAATGAAAGTGATCAATAGCTTCCTCTCAGCTGTAGATTTACCGCTGGGTCAAAGTCCTTCACAGAGCTCTGGTCTGACCACAGACTGAACTATTCATAGTCTTCTATCTTTGTGCACAGGCTTATCTGTCCTTTACATCAGACAGCCAGAAATATACAGGTCAAACCTCTGTGTGCAGATGAGTCACTGATTTGAATTATTACACAGCAAAATCTTACCAGAGAAATGTTTGAAATGACTTTTTTCTTTCCTTAAAACTAATGAAATGAAATGAAAAGAAGAATTCAAAGCTCCGTTTTTGGTTTTCACTTCACACCAGCAGGTGGCGACTCATAAACCTCTTCAGACCTTTACACTGTTTGCTCTGTTGATCCACACTCACTCATAACCATAAACCTCTCCTTCTACAGTGTTCATCCAGCAAAGGGAGTTCAGATGCACTCTTAGTTTACCTGAGCAACTATAAATATGTATTAATTAAAGGGAAAAAAAATCGACGGCACAAAATCAGATTCTCCTGAGCCGAGCTGCTGCACGTTTCAGAACCAGCTGAGCTCTTGTTTTATGAGGATTTATTTGTGATGCGTTTCGTGAGTTTTTATGAGGCTATAAAGACTATAATTAACTGAAGCAGGTTGAGAACAGGACACACCTTCTATCTTTACCCTGTCATAATAAAGTCAGCGCTGTCTGCAGCAGATACAAACTCCGGAAAACCAATTACGTGTGACAGACGAGAAGCCAAGGTCACAGCACTGTTTGTGTGTGTGTGTGTGTGTGTGTGTGTGTGTGTGTGTGAGGGGGAGAGAGTGTGTGGACTTTGAGCTCATTAAGAGAAGCTACTCTCACCTCTGTTTATAGGATTTAGAGGTGGAGGATGGGTAAAGGAAGGAGTGTTAGAGGCTAATGAAATGTCAGTGTGTTGAATACTTTTTTTTTTATTTTCACATCTTTTGTCACAATAAAAATAAAGTTTATTCAAAATTGACTCTAATCCTGTCTATGCTCCCAATGTTGTGTGTCTCCAGTGTAAGATCCTGATTCAGTGTCTGATTCCCTCCACTTAAGCTTTCTCACAGGGTCAGAGCTGCGAGGTCACAGCAGACAGGTGCAGAAGCTCCAAATACCACAACTCTCCAACTCACACACATCAGCAGTATTTCTGCATTAACTCTCCGTATGAACTCATAAAGAGAGGTTTAGCAGTTCAAAGAGGTTAAAGTCTCTGTGAGGAGTTGATTAATAGTCACAGACTGAAATTACTTTGACAGCTTTATATCTGCAGAGTTCAGCATCTCAAATTTAAGACTTTTTAAGACCTTTTTAATGCTACCTAGAATTAAATTAAAGACTGAAAACACTGTAAACATAAGGAATAACT
This sequence comes from Thalassoma bifasciatum, assembly GCA_008086565.1. Classification (NCBI taxonomy): domain Eukaryota; kingdom Metazoa; phylum Chordata; class Actinopteri; order Labriformes; family Labridae; genus Thalassoma; species Thalassoma bifasciatum. The sequence goes on from RPOG01003295.1 coordinate 51,235, forward strand.
GGGGGTTCCCTCTTTATTATAACCCAAGTACAGCATGTGTGTCACTAAATGAGACACATTCAAGTTTACTTTCTGTCTGTTAATTGAAAATAAAGTGATACTCAGTGCTCTCTGCTTCTATAGCTGTGTACAAGTGCAGTTCAAGAGTAGATTTATTGGGGCTGTCTACCTAGCATGCACAGAATTTATATCAGCAGCTAATAAGACAGAAGCCTCTTTACATCTCTTCCTGGAAAAGTACAATGGGAAAAAAAAAAATCTATAACTCTAACGAGCCCAACCCAACAAATTAAAGACATTTGAGTTATGTATTTAAGGCCCACAAATAACATTTTTATATGATTTAAGACATTTTAAGGCCTTCATTTTAGATTCATCAATGTAAAACTTTTGAACCCTCTAAGGATGCCCTGACACCCTGATTATATGACCCATGAAGAAAAAGAGCTTTGATGAAAAGATTCAATCCTTAAAAGTTACTTTAATGTGAGGGTGGTGTCATATGAGGTAGTTTTCAGATTTCAGTACAAATGTGAAAATACACAAGAAAGTCAAAGAAACAAAACTGTTCCTTTTGTTTGTGTTCAAAAAAGGTTAAATATATACAGCTTTGTTTGCTAAGTCTCAGCTTGTCTTACCCTCAGGTCCTTGTGTAAAACCAATTCCAAATAAAATCTAAATTTTCAAATGTCAATTCTATCACTTCTACATCACGTGTAACATCTGCTCATTTTTTTTACACTGGTGGGTAGATATATGTACATCTTAAGTTTGTATTAACTCAATTCTAAGTTTATTATGTTTTATTTTGCATGTAAATTTTAAATTTTTTTATATTTTCTTAAAACAAATTGTTATTCGACCATTTTTTTCTAACTGAAAATAACTGAATCCACATTTTTGTGCAGTTTTTGTCTTTTAAAGGCTGTGGTTAAACTTTTCATCAGCTGATGAATGGACTATTTACCTTTAATTGCTGTTTGCAATAAACTGCTTACTCTTTTTTTTTGTCTCACTTGTATTTCTTCTTTTTGGATTTTGAAACTCTACTCAGAACCTCTTTAACATCCAACTGTACAAAACATAAATTTGCATAATTTCTTAACTGGTCTTAAGATTTTGATCAGGAGTGTGTCTGTGATGCTGCAACAACCTGAATTTACCCTGAGGATCAATAAAGTGTCATCTCATCTCTTCTGACATCAATAGAGCAGGTTTATATCCGTGATTAGTTTTAGTACTGAATAAACTAATTAATTGATACTGTTCGCCATTATATTTAACCGCCCATGACATAGTGAGTAGACAGTTTGATGGTAGTTTGTGCTGCAATCATTCAGCAATAATCAGGATTAAAGATGTGAATTACACCTTCAATAAAAACAGGTGAGACGTGCTCTTCAGAAGGAAGTACAGCACAAGAGGCTTCAGCTCAGTGTGACCACTCCTGTTGTGATAAAGACATTATCAGAATTTCCAGACTAACTCAAGGAAGTGACTGATCTCAAATGTGAAGCCATGAACCCTGGTACATTCTGTGTTTTGTCTTTTGAGAGTCTTTGTTTTGAAGTAACTGACAAGTCCCCTCTCTCTCTCTGTTTGGTGTTTGAAGAGATGAAGCTGCACTGATCACATGACCACAGTGCACTCACAACAATAGACAGATTTTACCTTTTGTTTTTTGGTTTTATGAAGATGTGTTGCTACAGTGTGAAGGCAGAGTGGGGTTAAAAACACACCAGAGTCTGACACTGCCAACCCAACCAATCACAGTCTAGCAGTCTACGGCGTGCGCGAGCAGACGTGCACTGTGAGACAACAAGGGGGTCACCCTCCCTTACTGTGTACTCACCAGAGAAATAAACTGTAGAGGAGGAAAAAGATGCATGAAGACGGAGAAGAGATGGAGGAGAGATGGGTAGGTGACACGCAGCCAGAGAGGCAGAGGAAAGGGTTAAACAGAAAAACATTGGAAAAGAACTGGCAGCACGGTAAGACACAACTGAATTCAAAACTGAAAAGATGGCGAGAAAGGGGAAAGTGGGAAATACAGAAGATGCTTGACATGAAGAACAAAAGTCAGAAGAGGATGAGGTGAAACATTTGAGCGCAGAAAGAAAACAAACAGAAGCACAGATATGTGGAGTAAACAAAGAAAAGAAAGATACCTTTATTTCTCTCTGCTCCACTGATTTCTCCCATATCTGCTGGTCATAGGCGCCAATCTGAGGATAAACAAACAGAGAAAGGATTAAGGATTAAATAAGGTGTGAAGAGCTGCAGGAAACAGGAAGCAGGCCTTAAGTTTTAGTTTCAGGATCCTGTGAATCCACTATCCTTCTGCAGAAACAGAAATGAGCATCTGAGTCACAGACAGGCTTCCCTGAAAGCTTTTTTAAGTGTGTGAATGCTTCTCTAAAAGGATTTACTGCTCTTAAAAAAGGTGGAAAATGCCTCCATTAAGACAAAGTGTGCTGCCAACCCTCCTCTGTGTCCTCAGCTGCATCATTAACGTTGCACAAAAAAAATCAGATCATGAGGATTGTGATGAGTCTGCAGAAACAGATCATTATGATTCATGGTTTTGTTCTGGGTTTGGAAGCTGTTGCTTCACAATTGGAGCTGTCACGGTCCCATAAAACAAGCTGAATTATCACAATTGTGGGGCGTTGGAGGCACGCTAATGAAACTTGTAGAGATAAATCAAGAGTTTGGAAGCCTGAGGGCATCCTGGAGAAAAGTGTGTGTGCAGACTTCACTGTTGAGATACTCGGCCAAAAATCAATTACTGTCTGAGCTTGAGCCTTTAATTCTGAATTAAATGTGTTTAAAGGCTGAAGATACTTATTTTAACTGATCAGTAGGAAATCAGACCACCTGTGAGCACACATTGCTTTGTCTCCTCAAGTGACTGGATAATGGATGAAATAAACAACTGTAAATCATTTTTGAAATCTACTTAGAAAAGGTGATGCTGGTCAGATTATCAGACCGTTTCCAATGAGGATAAGAATATGAGGAGACCGTCAAACACAATGGTGGAGGCTGGAAAAAGGTTGACTCAATGCGCAAAGCATCATCTATTTAAATTATTGTTTAACAAAAACATTCAAAGCTCCTCGAAGCAACTTTTGATGAATGTAAATTCTGCCCTATCAACCAAATTACCCTCAGGATCAATAAAGTATTTCTGATTCTGAGGGTAATGTGGTGCCTCTGTGCTTATTAAGACATCTGAGTGAGACCTGTTCTTTCCATTTTTTTTCAAATGCATCACTTATCTGATGCACTTTATCCCGTCTCAGCCAACTGTGATGGTGTCAGACAATAAAAGATACTGAGTAGAAACAATCAGTCTTTATGCTGATGATGCTGCTGTCTTTTGAAGGTCAAAAAGTAACACTTGTGACTTGAAACACAAAAAGAGACATGATGAAGTCACTATGCCCACAATCCCTATCAAGACTTTTTTTTGTTATTCTGAATTTCTAATACTTTCTATATACATATGTGTTTCTATTTTCTTTCTTTTTTAAGTCACCAGTAAGTCACCTCTTTCTCAGGAGTTGTGGTTGCAAGAGCAGGCTAATCAAGGATGTTTCAAAACCACTCGAACGTTCTGGAGAAAGTCCATTTAACTATCTGACTGGTCCAACAATCAGAAAACAGCCAAACTGAGCCGTGTTTAAGTGAAAACAGATGAGATGTGATTGTCAGTTTTTCATTTCAGAGTAAAAGAATCACAAATTTGTGTGAAAAATGCATTCATCATAAATATGCACTCAGCCATGATATAACCAATGTTAAAATCTGTCATTTTTGCCATTAAATAACAAAACACTCAGATGATGATATAAAAACATAAATAACAAGAGAGAGCATTGGAGCCATTTATTAGCCAAGGTTAGACGCTGCATTGTGGTTTCAGAGCTGGAGAAAAACACACCTTTTCACAGCCAAAGAGTTCTCAAAAATCATAAAGAGATAATAAACAGAGATTATGGGCCGGTTTCCCGTTCAGGGTTTAAATAAAGCCAGGACTAAGCTAATCTGGTCTAACTTAATCCCCACTAATCCCATTGCTTTCTGAGTTGCGACTTAACTTCAGATTAACTAGTTCTAGACTATGGAGTGTGTGACCAAGGTAATCAAGGACTAGTCAGATCATGTGTTGGAAGCCAGATTAGATAAACAATCTGCACATGGTGCAAAGGTGGGGTTGCTCCAAAAACCCGATGTGGAATTTTCCTACTATAAATTTAGCAGTCTGTGTACGGAACAGGAGCCTGATGGCTGATTGCACATGGACTAAGGAAAAAGAAAGCAGTCCAAAAACTTCAGTGAAAGTGAGAAGAGGCTTCTGAAGGAAATAATTTCAAAACATTCTATAATTGAAGATAAACATCATGATTCAAGCACAGAACTCAAAAAACGAAATGCATGGACTGCAATTGTGAATGAATACAACTCAAATGAAAGAGTAACCAGCAGGACCACCCAACAACTTCAGGTAAGACTAAATTATATTATTTATGGTGGTCTAATTGAACTAATCATAACATATGAAAAGTATGTTTGCTCACACACACTGTAAACTATAATAAGTTGACTTTACTTTAAAAAAATACGTAAACTTACTGCCTTACAAAAAGTAATTTATGTTAACTCAGATAAAGTAGATTTGATTAACTTATTTTTTGTGAGTTTGCAGTACTCAAATGAACTTAAATAAATTCTATCAGAGGAACTTATGCAAAATCATTCCTCAGGTTGACCATGAGTGAGGAGGGCAGGGAGTGGATATAAGACCCTGCTGTACATGGATATATCACATAGGTGACACAGGTTGTCTTTGCCCTGGTATAGACTGACTGTCCATGCTCCATGGCTTAGTCTAGCTGTCAACAGCATAGACTGGATGAAAAGGACATCAATGAATTTCATTTTCTTCAGTAAAATTATGGGTGAAAATTCCTGTGAATGCTTTGCATTAGCCTCTAACTCAAACAGGCATTTTCATTTGCCCACTCAAGCTGCCCATCATGTACTCGGCCAGTCAATGCCACAGAGCATCGACAACCAGTCGGTCGGTGCCTTGGTGCACAGACAGTCTGTCTACACCACTGAGCACAGGCAGCTTGTGTGTGAATCACCCATGTACAGAGTCATGTGTTGAATCGGTCCAACGTGCAACAATGTTTGAGAACTGCATAGTGGGAGTACAAACACCTTGAACATTTATTGAGAACCAGTTTTTATGATTCCTGGACAGCTCAGCATCTTCTGTTGAGGGGCACTTAATGGGAATATAACATCCATCAATGCAACCAACAACTCCAGGAAAGTTCCCATATTCACAGAACTGCATCTTGTAGATGGCCTGATCAACAGCAGCTGGGAACTTGATGTAATCCTTTCTCAGTTCACATAGAGCTTTGCAGACTTTGTGCACTATTTTGCAGACAGTGGACTCACTCACACCACTCAAATCTGCTGTTTCACGGCGGAAAGTTCCACATGCCAAAAACCTCAAGGTCACAAGTACTTGTAAAGAAGGAGGTATAGGAGTTCCTCTTGCTGAGTTACATGAGATCTTTGTCTAAAGCAAACCAATTATTTCAGCTGCATCATTTTTGCACATACGGAAACGATCACGGAAACTTATATCATCAAATTCATTTAGAAGGTTACTTCTGTCTCTGAGAAATCTTCTTTCTGGTCTTGGTAGTGGTCTTCCAGCATCATTGATGTAGTCAAGATAATCCATGTTGACCATGCACAGTGGAGCATCCAGCCTTTAGCCTAAAATTAAACCTGCCCCTGGCCAGGTTTAAATAAAGCTGCCATTTAGACCTGGATTAGCTCTAGTCTTCCTTTAAGAAAGGAGATTATTTAACTCAAGACTAAGACAAGTCTGAGACTATTTTAATCCATGTCTCAGAAAGCTGTTTCGGTAAGTCCTGGTTTAAAACGTGATTTAATCTTAGACTAGGCTTAATCCCTGAACGGGAAACCGGCCCTATATGTTTAACTAACTCACCTACAACAACTCTGCATCCCAATTAAATGGATCTCTACCTGTGTCTGCAGGGGGCAGGAGCTATTCGAACAATAGGTGAATAGTTAGCAGTGACCATAGTAAAATAGTAGTTCAAATCAAATAGTAGTTTTGCTTGAAATGCCAATCCTGATACATATGTAACTAGAGTCGTTCCGATACCGATACCAGTATTGGAAATCGCTCTGATACTGCTGAAAATGCTGGTATCTGTATCGACAACTACTGAAGTCCAGGCACCGATCTGATACCACATAATTTAGTAATTAGTAATCTTATGTTAAATTCTGGCACAGTTCTTCATCACCACTCTTAAAACAGTCACACTGAGCTGCAACCTGCAGCCTACTTGATCACACTACAGACCCAACAGACACACCGGTTGATGTGAGACTCTGAGCTAAGCTAACCTGCACAATCATGTCGGTGGTGTGGCAATATTTCACACTGGATACCACCATATCGTTACATTTCAAAATAAATGGCTTTAATTTCCTGTATTTATTCATACTTTACAAAGGGTTTAACCTGAGCCAGGCCTTACCACAATGATAGACATATCACAGTCATGCAGGCACAGTATGATATTTTTTTTAACATATTGGTATTGGCTCTGTACTCAGTATCTGCCTATATCCACAGCACAAGTATCAGAATCGGTATAGGGTGGGAAAAAAATGGTATCAGAACATCTCTATATATAAAACTTTAAAGCATGGGATCAAAGAACATCCCCCTACTCAGTCATAAATGTTGGTAAAACGTGCACCCTCCTTCTGTCCCCTTTGCAGATTATCATCTGGATATTGGATACCGGATATCAGTCTGACATCAGCAATTAAATGAATATCAGATTATATCAGATTATATCAGCCTGCATCTAAAATCTCTGATACAAACACTCAGAGCTGGATCCAGCAGAGCCCATGTGATCACAACAACAGTGTACGCTAAAGTGCTAAAGCAGCAAGGAGTACTCGTGATGTTGGTCAGAAGTGACAGTTGTTTTTGTTGAAGTCAGAAAAAGACGGTGTGGCTGAGTGCAAACTTTGTTATGCACAAGTTTCCTGTGATGGCACCGAACTGGGGAAGTCTAATACTTTTACACTTAAAACAGTCCCCCAAAGATTATTCAAGCCTTAAAGACAAACAAATAGTGCTGAATGTCACACCATTCATGCGGATATCATTTCAAAATAACATTGGTATAAGCCAATACTCCAGCCTATAATATCAGCCCCATAAGTGAAAATGTTGTATTTGAACACCCTTAGTGATGTGTGTTTGGTTAGGGTGCATTACCCCAGTACAACTGCATCCATGACCTAAGAGCCAGAGTCAGCTGACTGTGCTTATTTATCATATGTTTAACAGACAAGTTATTCTGGCACTGACTACAAGGATTAACAGGCTACACCATAAAAGCATAACCTGCTTTGTGTCAGAGTTATTTGTTTTAGGACAACAACATAATCTCCCTTCCATACAACTGAATGCAAAGATAAAACAACACATTTCAAATAAAGTTCTGCTGGCTGAGCCTTTATTTGACAAGAGGAGATTTGTAGTTGAAAAGGTTACTGTACACAGCAAACTCAACACTCGCCAAACCCTGATGCTAAACAAGGAATCACCCTCTCTTCATCACCAAGAGTCTCATTCTCTCTCTCTTTTTTTATTTACTCTTTTAATCTCAAGTCTTTACTTTTCTTTGTGGTCCATAAAGAGGAGCCTGTGTAACAGTTCAGGATCAACTAGAGGGGACTGTACGACACGTGTCACATCATTATGTGGTACCATGACGGGTATCGATCAGTGTCACCGAAACAGAAAAGGAAGGGTGTGACTGAAGAAACACCCACAAAGATCTGAGACAGTCATCATAAATAGAGCTGGTGTGTTTGTCTTAAACACCACAGAGGGACAAACAGAATAGACGGTGAGAAAAAGAGTGCTGCTGATAGTTTTGTACCTCCATCTCACATCTGAAAACAAACACACCCTTCTGTACTGTACCAACTTCACCCTGAGTTTCTTCTGTCTCTTTATCTCCTTTCACAGATAAGACTCAGCCCTGACTGCTCGATGTGGAGGACAAAAAAACGACTGCAGGGAGGAGATTTAAAGTCACATTTTTTTCTTACAGCGCGTGTTAAAAAGACTTCAGAGAATCAGCTGATAATCCGACCTCAGCAGATCAGCAAATTCATGCAGGGGCGTTTTTGTGAGTCTCAAAGACACTGAGTCTGGGTCACCCTGAGAGCCTGCCAGTGGAAAGTCTGCATCTTTAATGAGACAACATTAAAGATGGATAGAAAGAGAAGAGGAGGGAGGTCAAAGACGAGGAAGGAGGATACAAGGAGACCTTAGAGTTCTACCTCTCTGAAAGAACAGACCTGGAGACTGGTTTTATCTTCTTCCTTAAGGTGTCTGTACTCCTGGATTTATTCATCTGTATAATTAAATATATCCAAAGAAAGAAAGTGCAAGTTTCAGTGCTTTAATGTCACCGGTCACATCTCAGTGCTTTACAAGATGAGATGAGGCTGATGAAGCGTGTCACTGAACAGGCCCTATTCTACATGGAGACAGACTGAACCCTTATTTTACATGGATATAATGTTACAGTGCTGGATGTTTTCACTGAATGTGCACAGAACTGCTACATGTTCAAATCCCTGGATCTGTCTGTGAACTACTCAGAGCAGTTCATTCTAAGAATAGCACCAGATCTTCACCAGATTTGCTAAATTGAAGCAGAATGAGTTGTTACATAAGGATGTTCTCACTTGTTCACATTGAAGCTACTAAAGCGCTCTGATGGATCTGACATTAAACCATATTAACTGATACTTAAGGTTTAAGAATAACATAACACCTCGTCTGACTTATTAATTGCTCAAAAAGTCAAATCTCTCTTTTAACAGTGAGGAAAGTTACTTTTGATGACTTTTTTTCCCTTCTAAGGTTCTTCGTTTGACTTTACAAATTGTCATATAGCATTAAGGATAACTAATCTTCTAAACCAAACTACAACATTACATTTCTGTGAGTGTAAAATCGTGATTTCACTGTGACTTTCTGACAAATACAGCTGAGGCTCAACCACTGGAGAACAAACACTTTAATCCAGGCCCTGAATACCATTTAATCTGACGTCCGATTAACTGTGTGACATTGGGGCTGACAGCTAATTTTCCACATCACTCAACCTATTAAAAACACATACACACGCACATACACACACACACACACACAGATAGGAGAGGATGGTGGGAGTGTATGTGGAGGACAGCCAGAGGGCGAACATGACCAGACTACGAAGCAGAAAGATAAAGCAGGAGAGAGTGGAGATAAGGAGGGCAGGTATGGGAAAAGGGATACATTTCTCAGACACACACCCATTCACACACACTCACACAGGACTTGTTACATCACGGAGGGATAAGGTGACTGGGAGGTGACAGGGTGGAATTAACAGCGTTGGAAATCCTCTTATCCCCACACATTTACACGCACACACTCACTATCACTATCACTATCTATCTTTAAATTTGCTCCCTTGGTTTCAGAATAAATGCCAGGAAGTAGTATCATGATAAAAAAAGATGCATGAAATTCAAGTTTGCCTTTGCAACAGCCTCATCAAGGAGGATGATCTGCACTCTAATCTCTTAGAAAACTCAGCGATTTGAAAAGCAAATCAAGCTGTGAGAGAGCATCAGGGAAGACGACCAAGATGATGCAAAGTGTGCTGCTGCAGCAGTACTGGGGTCACCATGACAACGGCTGGAGAGAGAGAGATGGGGATTATATCGGTGAAGCTACAGAGTTATGTAACAACCTCCTCTGCAGTAGGATGGAGTCTCACACACGCACACACACACACACACACACACACACACGCACAGATAAATGGATATTGGTTTGAAGGGATATGGAGGGGATTGTGTTGCAGATACTCACGAGGTTTAACACATTGACACACATATGAGGCGTCAACCTCAAGTGTTAATCAGTGGGAATTGATGACTTTAATTTGATATCTGTAGAGATGAGCTTCGGCTTAAACCTGAGCATCAAGTGACCACCTGATCAAATGATAGAGGGGGGGGATCATGGCTGTGGACTTATGCTGCTCTAATCAGTGAAGATGGAGAGAGTGAAGCACTACTCGCTCTTTGTAGTCACTAGAGCCCGACCGATACTGGGGGCAAAAAAAAGCCAATATCCGATAAATCCCACATATCTGCTGATACATGAAATAAGAACATTGACATACACAGGATATATACTGTACATGAAGACAAATTGTTATAACACCCAAATTATGATTTTGGGTACGACACAGTGACATTAAAATGCTGTATTTTAGTCTTTTATTAGAAAAGGGTGGACGTGTGTATTGACAGGAGCATTAATCTCTCTTTATTTGGCAAAAAAGCATCTTACACGACTTTCGAATGCCTCATTATAGTCTATATTATTCATCATTGGCAGAAAGCAGCATGCAGCCTGACAGACACACAGGAGCAGGAACGACACAATCTTCTCCACACAGAAAAAAAAAGTTTATACATAGGCTACATAATGGCTGATGTTGATTAATTGGTGACGCACTATAATCGGCCTGATCAATCGGCCCCACCAATTAATCGGTCGGGCTCTAGTATTCACCACAAATTCAAACTTTCTGTGCTTCAACCATCATGATGGTCATGTTGTAAGGTTGAAATGTTAAACAAAACTTGAGTTGCATCAGGAGACAACACATCTACGATATGAATTAATATTCCTATTATCCAACTACATCCATCTGTAATTGTCAGCTTGGCCTTTTGGACAACAAACATCAAACTTACATGATTTTAAAAGGTAAATAAAATGTATCAATACATGGAAATAGTGCATTTGATTTAACACAGCAGACTTTAGGGTTCAATCTGCCTGTTTGTGAGGTCATGGCCATGTGCCAGCAGACACAGCATGGCAGATGGCAGAGGAGAAGCCAGAAGTGATCAAGCTTCCATTGTGGTCCAGTATGTGGAAACACTTTGGCTTTTGCAAAGATGGTGATGTTCTAAATACAACTCTCACTCTTTTAGGATATGTAAAGGTCAAGTAAAACACCACGGCATCAGGACAAATCTCTCCAACAACATTGTAAGGTTACATGGGATTATACTGAATTATTCATATGATGAAAAACAAAAACAGGAGCAGCAGGTAAACCTACTGGTGAAATGGTGGTTGCACTAACCGTACTTTGATTGAAATTGATTGAATATTGAAAGTGCGAGCTGGAAGGTAAATCTTGTGTTAATTCACTCTGAAGTGTTTGCACTTAATTCAAATAAAATGTGAGTGCATTTTCCATTAATTGCTGTTAACTTGTCTGTTTCTACTAATAGTTAATCTATACCTGACTTCATAGTCACACTGGTAGAATTTTTGGCTATAAAGTTACTGAATCCACATCAGGTCACTGAGCTGTTTTGGATCATATTTTTCTAAATGAACTCATATTGCCCTTTAATTGGCAGCCACAGGTTATTATACAAATGGAATTTTGGTTAAATTGAATTGTTACACCCCTAGGGAACAATTTTCTAATGAAGCCCTTATAGGCTATGATTTTCCACAAAAAAAATCCGCTCTCTTAAAAGGTCAATTTTAGCTTTTTTTCTTGGTTTAAGACTTAACTGGATATGATGAGAAAACAAAGCTTGTTTTTCAGTTATAACAGGAACATTTGTTATGTCACCCATCTTTCAATTTGGCTACAGTCATGCTGCAGTCAAGTGAACATTAACTTTCTGATCCATTTCCATACATATCAAAAATTAACAGGGATCATCAAGGTCCTGTAACATTTGGTTCACGTGTAACAGAATTTAAAGCCTGGATGTGTGACAGCATTTGAACTGAAGCATGGGTGGCAAAATAAATTATCCATTCATCTTGAGAAAACAAGCCTTGTTTTGCAAGAAAACGTGGAAAAATAAGTTGTCATCTAAAAAAATGATTTAAAATATTAACTTGCTATCTTGAGAAAAGTGAGCAAATTTATTGTAGCAAGTCGTAGTCTTTAAAGGTCCTCTGTGATGTCCATAGTGTGCACAAGATATTTATTTTGTAGAGTGACTTAGAGCTTGTTGAGTTCCACACTGAGTTATGTTTACAGTTTAGTTCACAGGAGGAAAACATCTAAAAAATGTGAAGCTAACAGTGCGAATCATTCATCAGCATCTTTCCAGAACCTCAGTTGACTCTGCTGTGTTGAGCTACATCACCTGTGTGAAGGAAGTAGTTATTTACGTTCTCTGGGGTGAGGTGTGGTCAGCTTTGACAAACACTGATTAACTGGTAGTGAAAACGCCCTGCTTTAACTTAGTTAGTTTCTCTTTGAAGTGGCAACTAATGGAAAGTTTCCAGACTTAGATGACTGTGATCACAACAAACCTCAGTAAAACAGTTGTTTATTCAGGTCAACCACAACCAAGACCTCAAGGTCATTAACTTCAAATATGCTCTCCAACAGGTCACCTGACGCACAAATTGGTGTCAGCTAAATTAGCAAGTACCAATAAATAAGTCTTTTTCGTCTGAAAACAACTCAAGGAAGTGCTTGGAGGTTTGCTTGGAGTCGTAAACAACCATCTCTTCAGTCTAACTCAAATCCTGAGCGTAGACTTGTGTTGGACAGCTGGCTGTGGCATCAGAATGAACCCTGACACCCTGTTTTCAGGTGTGACCATGGAAACACACTCTCACATACACACAAAGGTGTTCCTGTAAAGGGAGTGTGAGTGTGTGTGTGTGTGTGTGTGTGTGTGACAGATGGGAGAATCTGCTCCTGGCAGGTAGAAACTAACACACAGGTCATTCATTAAGAGAGTGCAGAGATTTCTCTCTACCTGCCTGTTGGACTTGTCAGTTGAGCTGAGGAGGTTTTCTCTATGTTGAACACATAAAGTTTATTTCTATGTTTACAGCTGCTGTAGGGACACCACTAAAGATCACTTCCAGTGACATTACAGAGGATGGTACACCCATGTGAACTACGAATATAGAGAACAGTATTTCAGTGGCGAGATCAGGGTTGTAGTCAAGTCTCCAAACCTCAAGCTAGAATAGAGTCACTGGTCCTCAGTGTTTAAGTCCAAATCAAGTCTGGATCATCAGAGAAGAGCTTCAAGATGAGTCCTTTCTATCTGCGCTCATCAACTCTACTGCAGCGCTAACACTGTAGATGTCAAACAAATACAAAAATATCTTCAGCTCAGGCCGCAGATGGACCCACGGTCTAGATCCCATCTCATGAGGTTTTTCCTCAAGCAGGCAACTGGAGTCAGAGTCAAGCCTGAGGCCTGTTTCCTGCATATCACTCCCAACTCTCACCTGCTTTCCTATTCTTTCAACTGTCCTCTTCTATCTTATCAAAGGCATGAAATATTATGACAGGAACATGTCCACCCTTCCTCTGAAATATAAAAATATCATGAATCTTTTATTAAAATCAAACCAATTAATTTATATGCTTATGTCAAGTCTTGAGTCTGAGTACAAGTCTGAGTCATCAGTCCAGGTCAAGTTAAACTCGAGTCCTTATAGGTGAGACTTAAGACTAAAGTTGACCTGGAGTAGAACAACACTGTGTGAGATATTAAAACATCTTTAGTCCAAATAATTGTGCAAAACTTAGATTTTACTGCAGACTTGGAAAAGCACAAATTGCCTTCAAAATAAAGCTGGAGGGGGGTTAAGATAATGACAACATTTTTTTGGTAACAATCATTTCATTTTTCCAGCTGCAGGTCAGTCAGAATGTTTTTCGTAAAGTCTGAAAATAACCATTAAATATGACTATGTACTGATGAAAAATGCCATTTTCTTGCTAAACATTTTGAATTCTTATTACACACTAAATTTTACAGTGACCCAAAGTCCCACTTTGCTCAAATACAGTAAAGTCTTAAAACTCTCCTTTTTTACAAACTCAAATACATTTAATGTTCAATCAGATGAAAAAAAAAAAACAGCTTATTCAGTGTTTGAGTAAGCAGCTGTTGTATTTATTGACAAAAAATAATTTTGTAATATTTCTGTAAAATAAGTTAAAAAACTGAACTCAACAAACTACTGAAAAAAAACTACATCCTTAAATGTTTGTTTCCATTGTCTTCTTCCTCCTATACTACACTCATGAACTAGTCCCACCCACATGCCAAGAATAAGAACTGTGTCACTTGTCTTAAAATAGGCCTCAAAGCCAGCACACACATTGGCTGTAAGCTGATTTATTAAAGTGCAACTTTTAAAGCTCAAATATTTCTCTGACAGGCCAAACGGGGCTGGCAATTCACCACCAAGTGTGCAAAAGTGAACTCAGTGCATCAGACTTAGAAGGAAATAAAAGAAGGAAGTGAGTCTGCTGCAGTCACAGAAATAGTCTCCACAGCTTGGTGTGCTTTGGTGTGCTGAGACAGAAAAAGCAGCGTGCACGCTGACATTACTGCATGTCTATTTGCAGCGTGTCTGCAGACATGGCACGGACGGAAATACAGAGTGCGTCATGAGAGATGCTGCCTGCTGAGGCTAAAGAGCCCAGGGCGCCAACCTGAGCTCCAAGGACCTGCTCAGACATCTATACAGATTTATAGCCCAGAAAAACTAATTAAACACAAGAATCACGACTGTGTAAGATTTTCTGTCCATTTACTTAATTCCTTTTCAATTCAAAAAAATCTATGACAAATTTTCAACAACTTTTGAGCTTTAAACATTCAAAGCAAAAGTGAACACAAAATTCTAAAAGTGACAGTTCCACTGCATTTAAGGCCAACTTTAAACTGACAGATCATCCAAGAATAACAAAAACATAGATATTTTCTAAGAGAAAAGGTCACTTTTAATCATGATAATCTCCTGACTGCTGACTTAACTTGTCATTCAGTACTCAAAACATCCAATGCTCTTTTTGTGGATTATCACAGAAAAGGGTTATTTGAAAGGATGGCTGCTTTTGCAATTGCAAAGAAATGACTAATACTAGATACCCCATCTATTCATGATTGGTTTAAAACTTCATATAACATCTATGTAATGAACAGAACTGGGGGTGGGAGAAAAAAAATCTACTCACACAAGCCAGGATTTTTTTGTTTTTGAATTTTAAATCAATCTTTTGGGTCAAAAATTGATTCATTTTTCCAAATGTAAATCCCTCATTTGACCCCTCAAAGCAGTTTTTTTTTTTTTTTTGAAAGAGTATAGACAGCCGCTTCAACTTTATAACTGCTGGATGAATCTTGATAAACAGACTCACATAAGATGTGACTCCTGATGTAGTCTGTAGACATCATCAACATTCAACTTTTCCACTGGTGTTAAAAAAGTGAACTGAAAATCTCAACAATCTGCAATATTGCAGAATTCTAATGAAATTGAAGCAACTACAAAATCGTAAGAGAATCAAATCAGGTGGAATTTCCAGCCCTAGAAAGAATGACTTTTCCTTTGGGACACCAGGACAGAAAATTTGAGGAAACTTAAAAAAGTGGAAAACATTAATTTCCTTGAAATGAATTTTATTTAACGTGATGGTTGTTTTTTAATTTTTTTTTCTTGACAACCCATGATCTGTCCTAATTGACCTTGCATAAAAAAAGGAAAAATGACTCATGGATTAGAATGCATGATTGAAAAAAAGAATAACAAAAAAAAAAAAAAAAGTAAGCCACAATGACTGTGAAATGTCATATGAATATGCTAAAGAAAGAAAGGACAGCTGCTTCTGAATATTTAAAAGGACTTATTTCCAACTGCAATCAAGGCATAAAAACTTCTAAAATGAAACCTTAAAAGCTGGTCCAATTTTTTGTACGTCTGTACATTTAAGCGATCAAGTCAACAAAGGTTGCAGGGCTCTCCTCCAACTGTTAGTCTTCTTAGGAGCTGTGGGATCTCCTAAAAATACACACACATACCTTAATAGTGTCTTGAGGGCAGTGTTTGTTTGTTTGGCGAGATTTCAAAGCACTTACTAAAAAT
>RPOG01003296.1:0-67325 GCA_008086565.1 Thalassoma bifasciatum
CCCCCTAAAGGATGATTTTATTATCACAAGAGGCCAATTGTTCAAAGGTAATCTGGTCAGATTATGGAAAGTGGATTGGATCAATTTTGAAAAAGGAAGGACAGATTCTGAAATCGGATTGAATTACATGTCTAATCCTATTTTTAATTTGGTTTACAAAAAAAGGATTATCCTGATCCCAACAGGGGGAAGGATGAATTCAAGAAGAAAATGAGGTAAAACTTGAAAGTCGGAAAAATAAAACAACATTTGTATTATTTAGTGTATATACATGTATCTATGTTTTGCACTGACTTGTCAAACTGTTAAAGTGATAAAGTAGATAAAGTAGACATGTGCAACAATTTAAGCCTTTAAGTTTACTACTGTTAGAAATGAAATAAAAATGATCTTGTCTCCATGAAATACCCCAAACAGATTTCAGTAACAAACAAGAATATTATATTCAACTTTACTGTAATTCATCACTCTATGTTGATTCTGATGAAACAATAATCTAAGATGAACCTGTCAAAAATAATTTCTAACTGTGACATCCCTAACTCCACTTCCAGTCGATTTCTCATATTGACATTTAACCTGTTTTATTTAAGACTTTTTTTTTTTACATATTCCTGGTATTCCACATTGTGATTCGTCATCCCATTTAGAGCACTGGTAATCCAGGTTTGGTAATCTTAAAAACTATGCATCTTGATCAAAGTGATCCATTTCAGTGTTGCTTTAAAGGAAACTGGCTTAAAATTTAAACGGATTATCTAATCTTGGACAGCAAAAAAATGGGATTTTCAAATTTAATTAATTCTGATTTAGTTTTTTTGGAAAACTGGCCCAAGAAAAGTTTAATAAATAGTCCTAAAGAACCACAGACAGGTGAGAATACAGACAGGTACCTTTGTTGGTGTGTCTGCGAATGGTTTTGGTCGTAGTGTGGTATCGACTTGGCGGTGACTCGGCTCTGTAAGGGGGAGGGGAGGGGCATCTTTCTGCTGAGTCATCCTCAGCCTGGAACTGTGTGAAGAAGAGAGACAGCAAGAGAAGAAAGTCTCAGTTCAGTATGTGTGCGTGAAACATCAGGGCTGGAAAATTAAGTCCCAAAACCTGCAGTTCCCTTAGTGTCCACTAGGGGCTGTCTCCAATGCTGCAAATGTTCAACTCATTTGGGAACTTTTCATAAGAAATTACCCGAGTTTAAGGGAGTTTGGTCACCTGTGTAAAGACGTCCCGGACGTCTCTGACTGGCTGTTTGTTTCGTGTCTTCAGCGTCTCGTTGTACTTGTCCAGCCTCTTCCTCACAGTTGACACCTGTTGCCGCGTCAGTGTGGACAGCAGCGCCTCAGGAGGGGGCGGAGCCTCTTCTGTTGAGGAGCCCGTCACCAGAGAGGATAATCCCGCCTCCGTCAGCCACGCCTCCTCAAGCTCCACCTCTGCAGGTCAACAAAGACGGATCAAAGAAAGAGAAAAAGATGATGCCTCACTCCGTTGAAACTTTCACTCACCATCCACACTCTTCCTCTCCTCCTCCACCTCCTCCTCCGCCTCCCCCTCCTCCTCTTCTGCCTCCTCTTCGATGCTTTGCACCTCCCTCCAGTACGTCTCCATGGCAACTCTGCGGGCGTCAGAGGTCATCGTCTGACGGACTGAGGGGGCAGCAGAGCGAAGGGGGAGGGAGGATGTAGATGACAACATCCTGTAAGGAAAAGAGTAAAAATCCTGTCAGCCAATCAGAGCCTGGTTTGAGAAGACAGGTGTGGTGTACACCTGTTGATGATATCATCAGTCATGTGATCATTGTTTTGGGTTCTGGAACATATTTTAATTCCAATTAATAAATATCAGTTTCTGTTTGTTGTGCTCCTGTGTCAGTTTTTTTTTTTCAGCTGAGCTCAGATTAAATATTGATTGTGTTTGTGTGCATGTGTGTGTGTGTGTGTGTGTGTGTGTGTGTGTGTGTGTTAATGGCTTCAGTTCTCAGGGGATCCCAAAGTAGGATGCTCAGGCTAACGTTAGCTGCTCTGTGTCCATTAGGAGGAAATGGTTTGTTGTTGGAGATGGGGGGTGCTTTCACTTAGGTCCTCAGACGGTAATCTGACCTGGTTATTCTTCCTGTGGAGACGTTAAAGCTCAAAGAAGCCCTTAGACCTCATTCCTGCTTCTGTTTAACTCGCTAATCACTTTTAATCCAGAGAGAGAGAAAAAAAATCGCTAATTGAAAAGTCAGAGTTTCTGACTCAGTCTCTGCTTTGTGCCTCTATTGGTCTCAGGTGATCAGACTTGTTTTCTAATCCTGTTGTTTAAGTTAAATTAAACATGTTTCACTGTTTCAGAGCATATTAGTCTCAGGTCATCAAACGGAAAAGTTAAGTGATGTCATTATCAACAGCCAATCAGAGCACTTAAGCTGAGCATTAGGACCAAGATGAACCTTCACTGGCTGTAAGCACTCAGTGTTAGCATCATAATGGTTATATCCAATTATAAGGATTGAACTGTTGATAAGTGAGGAGGAAGCATCCTGCTAGCTTCAAGCTAAAGTTGACTAATTAGAACCAGATTTGAGTGAAACGCTAGAGTTTGTCTCTAAAGAATAACTATCCATCAATGAAATGTTGCGGATTGATTGTAAACAATGTAATCTGACTTTAAACTTCACAGTCTTGCTAGAAGATTGGCTGTGTGACTCTGCAAATTTTACAGTCAGACAGCAAATTCTGCAGCACTAATGTAAATGTTACTGTTTGACATATTTACAAAAAAGCACATTCTAAGTGTAAACTAAACATTATAACTCTAACAGTTCCATCATGACTATAAATGTACCACTCAAACTCCTGACATGACAGTTTGATTGTAAACTTTACAGTCTGATTCCAAGCAAAACAAGCTAAGTGTGAACTTAACAGACATGCAAATCATTTCACAATGTTGTTCTTAATTTTGGAATCTAAATATTAGCACAAAAATTCCTACTATAAACTTTACAGCCTGACTTTAAATATTTTATATTGCTGTAAATTTTACAATTTCATGAAATGTAACAGCCTGACCTTAAACAATTCAATCCAACCATAAACTGTGAATTTTACAGTATTAGTCTTATGGTCTCACTTGATCTTTATCATAACACTGTTAACTGTACAGTGTGACACAAAGTACTGCAATCTGCTAAAAAATGTCACAGTAAGACTCTTAATGTTACAGCATGACTCTTTGAATTCCAACCCCAATGTAAATTTTACAGTCTGAGTCTGAAACGTTACAACCCAGCTGCAAAATTGCCGTTCATTCCAACTGTAAACTTTACAGCCTGATTCCAAACATTACAACTTGACTGTCAACTTTACAATCTAAGTCTAAAACTTCAAAATCCAGCTATAAATGTAATAGTCTAAGTCTTTAACATTACAATTTGACTGTAGACTTAATTGTTTAAGTGTTAAAAATTACAACCCACCAGTAAATTTTACTGTCCAATCCAGCTGTAAACTTTACAGCTTGACTTTTAACAATACAACCTTACTGTAAATTTTACAGTGCAAGTCTAAAACATTACAATCTGGCTGTTATTTTTACAGTGTGGCTTTAAATCACCGTACAAGTTACATTCTTACAGTGACATATTTGAGTCGGACTGTTTGAAGTTACACTCTGATTCTGGAGAAGGATCCAGAATTAGCTGAGAGATCTACAGGTCATCAGACATAACCACAACGGGATCAGACCAGACTGTATCTCAGACAGAGCCCATCACTTTAGAGTTCTTGATGTGATGAAACAGAGTCTGAGTCAGTGCATCACCATCCCACTGGAATCCAGCATCAGCACAACAAGGTACCACAATCTCACCCATCATCAGTATGAATATGTATCAATACACAAACTCATCCAGGAATGATACACACTAAGTTATCAGTGTGTTACCAAACAATAATCACAGGGTAACCAAAACAAACAGTATTTATCATTCTGTTAGTGATAAAGAGAAAGGCTCACCTTGGATCAGTCCCACTGCTGTGGTCTGTGTGAGGAGAAAGAGAGAGAAGAGGAGGGGAGGAAGGGAGGCGGGGACTCTCTCAGAGGAGAAGCTGGACACACTGAGGGTGATGGAAGAAACCATCAAATCCATCACATCAGTCCGTCAGTTAGCTTAGCATGCAGACCAGGAAAAAATGTAAACACAGACAGTTTTCAGAAGATCTATCGAAGGGGGTCTGACGCTTCCCTAAAATAATCTTAACACCCCACCCCCACCCCCTGCATGTTTTTGATACATATATACATTCACCAATGAGGGAAGATATCATATAAATGACATAAAAATAGTAGAAGCACATAGAATGAAGCTCAATGGTTCAAAGGAGTCATGTTTTTTTAAACTGAGTTACATAACTACAATGGTTTTAACATCAAATATGGTGTAATAACATCCCACTATAATAAAAAATACCAACATCAGAATCTAGATTTTTGTTAAAACAGCTGTAAGACAATCTCTGCATATCCTATCTCTGTACCCTTACATTACTTTGATATTTGATCTAAAAGTAACCAGTGTTGTAATGTACAGAAGTACAATTCTCTTGTACTTTACCTCATTATTTGTATTTCTAAAAACTTTTACTTTTATTCCATTAGATTTTCCTGAGCCATTCTGGTTCACTGTCAATTTGAAATTAAATCAGAAAAAAAATTGAAGTTGGTGACATTATGCCTGTTTTTCATGTCAACAACCAAACGCATCATTAAAACATTTGTTGATAACAAGTCTTGTATAAATTACTTGAAAGCAACATACAGGGAGGTTGAGAGATAGAGAGAGTGAGTTACCACTGATGATGGCAGAAGTTTAATTTTCAATGTTGAAAAAAGCTCATCGTTCTTTTCCTGTGCCTGAATATTGTGATTTTACTGTAAGGAAGCCAAAATAAGTTTCAGTATCAAAAAATCGAAGTGCTCACTATTAAAAAATACCTTCGCTTCTAATACTTAAGTACTTTTTTATATAAGGAAAATTACTTTATATACTTAAGTACACTAAATATCAGGTTCTTCAAAACTTCTACTCAAGTAAAATTCTAAGAGGAGACTTTAACTTCTACTAAAGTCATTTTCTGGTAGTATTCTTGTAATTTCGCCAAGTATTTTGATTTGATTTAAATGTTTGTTGTGAATGTAATAAAAGAGAAAAAAATGAAAGAACAAAATTAAACAATGGCATGTTCAAAAAAGAATTGAGAAGAAGTAAAAACTTATTAAATCCCAGCCCTTCTCCCTGTATGAACAAGCTACATATTCACATATATTACAAATAATGATATATTTATGTACATGTTGTTATTACTACTATCATACAACTTTATAACAACTATGATAATAATAATTATAACAATAAGGTATGCTTTTAAGTACTTTATCCAAGACTGAAAGTAACTGAGAATATTAGACATTTTAGTCACATATGTGCCCAAAATTTAATCTGTGACTTGAAAATATTTGTTCTTGCTTCCTACATTCATTGGTTTTCTGTGCATCTCCTGGGGATTAAGCCCCCATGTCTATAAAACCTAGTGACGCCTATGAACAGAGTCCACACATTGAATTATTGCATTATGAAGATTTATTTGCCTTCACTTTCACTTCACTTTATTTATCCTATTATCAAATTTTGTTGTTGTATGGTGATGAGTTTCTGTTTTAAGTTATATGTGAACAACTTTCATCTATGTAATGGAATTTTAAATGTCTCTTTCTGTTTCTCTCTCTCCTCCTCCCCCTCTCTCTCTTTTCTCGCTTTTTCTCGGAGCATGCGCAGTCCGCTGGTCGCTTCGTTATTTCCGTGTTGTGGAGCTGTCAGCAGAGTGAGGCGGATCGTCACACACGGTAAGTTCGGTCTAAACGCTCGGTTCCGGTACCGGCTCCGCGGCTCTCTCTCTGACCGGTCCTCCGGAGCTCCGTAAGGGCTCTCTGCTGATGCTGAGGCCGCTCTCTGGAGCTCCAAGGCCGGCGGAGAGAGCCGCGGATCACTGCCGGGAATCTGCTGTTTGTTGCTTCCTGAACCAACCTGTCAGCTGCACAAGTTCCGCTCAGACCTTCACAATAAGAGCTCAGATTTACTTATTTATTTTTTTTAATTAATCAATTTATTTTTAATCTCATTACTTTTATTTACACTGCCTGGCCAAAAAAAAGATAACCACCTGGTTTTAACTAAGCAAATAGTTACAAGCCTCCTGATGGATAATTACTATATGAGTGATTATCTTTCACCTGACAACAAGTTATTTAACCTCAGCTGATGCAATTAGCAAATTTTCATTTCTTAATGAAAAATGATGGAAAAAAATCCTGAATGACTGTGAATGGCAATCTTTCAAACATTTGGCCAAAATAAATCAAAGAAAGATAACAGCAGAACTCAGGAGTATGTTTAATAGTTAAAGTAAGAGCATTTCCACATGCACAATGTGAAAGGAACTCAAGAGATTGGGACTGAACAGCCGTGTAGCTTTAGGAAAACCACTAATCAGTTAGGTTATTTGGAGAAAAAGGCTTGAGTTTGCCAGAGAGCATAAAGATTGGACTCGGGAGGAATAAAAGAAGGTCATGTGGTCTGATGAGTCTAGATTCACCCTGTTCCAGAGTGATGGGCGCATCAGGGTAAGAGAGGCTGGTGAAGAGATGCACCCATCATGCCTAGTGCCTACTGTACAAGCCTGTGGTTGCATATCTAAGTGTAACTTAATAATGCCGCAGTGAATGCGTACTGTAATCAAAGCTAAAAGTGGTCCAACAAAACATTGGAGTGGGCTTTTTTTGGCAGGCAGAGTATTATTTATGAAATCATAATCACCTTAGAACTGGGTTTAAATAACCGTATAAGCTGTAATATCCACTAGCATTACAAACTTGAACACACTTGACATCAACAATCAAACAAGCATCAAACAAACTGAAAAACAACAAAACTAAATCAGGATGGATGTTGAGTGTTGTGTTTTAACAAAAAGAATATAACTGTTAAAAAATTCAGATGACTGACAGGCAACCTTCATACATTGCAATGAGTCACAGCTTTTGAAAGTTTACAGTGGAAACCATACAAAGTAAATGTAAAATCAACAAAATTAACTGAGCTCTTGTTTTGAAATTAAGAGTTGATAATGACCTTGTTACACCAGCAAGAGAATGAGTTTCCTGTTTGTTGTTCTGTTCTGTTCGAGTGTGTCACATATACCGACACTTTTCAGGTGAGTCAGAGACTTTGTAAGAGAGAAGGTTCAGAGGATTACGTTTTCACTTAAGCATTTTTTAAGGGTTATCAAACTGTGTACTTGTAATGATTGTAGCTTCAGTTTATGAATGACTGATAAGAAACTTGATTAATCTCTTACCATTGTAAATATCAGGGTTTTCCCAGTCTCTGCTCAGTGACCTGTCACCTTTAAAGTTTGTTTCCATCAAGTCATCAGAAAGAAAACATATGACTCACACGTAACAGTCCCTTTGACATTTGTTTTTTTGCAGGAGCAGTAAACTTAACAAACCACAGCCTTCCAGAGGGTGAACATTAGAAACAGAAATTTGGACTTAAAACTTTTCAAACTTTATCCGATGAGATGTAGACTTGACAAACAACAACATTTCAGACTGTAAACTTTATAAACCAGCCGTAAGAATGTAAACTTTATAAACTTAAGATATAGACTGTAAAATTTACTACAACTAAATGTTGTCCAAACACTTTATAAATTACAGCCTTTAGGACTGTGAACTTTACAATCTTCAGTTTGTACATTCAAAGACCAAACAGCCTGCCTGACTGTATTGTAAAGAAACTACTGACTGTTAAACTATAAATAAAACAGACATCATGTCATCAGACTGTAAGAGTGTTAACTTCACAAAAAGAGTGACAAGCTTGTCAGACTGGATTGTAAATAAAACTACACACTGTTAAACTGTGAACTTAGCAAAAGCATAAGTCTGTCAGACTTTATATTTTACAACAAACAACTTTGAGCTTCAGCTTTAATTAAAGCCTGGCAGCCTGTTAACTTTAAAAGCGAAAACCTTTCAGACTCAAATAAAGGAACTATCATCTGTCAGACTGTGAAATTCACAACCTTAAGTCTCAATACTGTAAACTGTGCTATCTACAGCATGTAAACTTTACAGAAGAGAGCCTGGGAGAATATAAACTTACCTTACTCAAAGAATCTAGTGTCCATGTTTAAAGCATTGTCTTCTTTTTGTCCAGCTGAACTCCTTTTGTTTTCCTAAATATGAGCTTTTATTTTGAAGTGTTTCCTGTGAAGCCTTGAGGCTGAGCTGCTGCTAACTTTCAGTCCATTAGCTTGGATAACCTCCATTATCACATAATGAATAGAGAAGTTAGATAGAACAGTAAGAGGCTGTTAGTCTGTGCATGTGTGACACCATTGAACTGACAGGTCACACATGTTGGTGTGAAGAGTTAAAACACACAATTCTAACCAATCACAGCAGACTGTGTTTGTGATGTCACCATATGACCTATTTTATGTGTTTTTACAGTTTTAATATGTTTTGATGACCTGATTGACTCCTCTGGGTTGCCATTTTTTCTCTCTTCCACATCAGTTTCTGAAAAAGCCAAAGAAGAAAATGAAGAACAAAGTCAGCAGCACCCAAGGTAACACACAAGCACACAAACACACACCTATAGAAGGAGCGCAGGTGAGGGGAGGGGGTGTGTCGTTTCTGTTGCTGTGGTTGCTTATCCTTTTCTTAAACAGACTCCTAACAGACATTTAAAGAGCAGCATTCATCTGGTTAAAGGTGATGAAGTCACAGTAGGATATTTAGAAAATGCAGCATGAGTGAGCTTAGTGAAATAATGGATCTGAAAAAAAAAACAACTCCCTCCTCTCTGGCCTCAGTTGCCTCCTAAACACATGAACTCACATTGGCAGAAAACAGCTGGATGTTTAAGCCAATGTGCCAAATTAATAAACAGTGTGTCGACACAACTTAGTTGGCATTTTAGAATCTGACATTATTACCTAGGGTGCAAAAATACCCAAAGATCCTCGAAAACGACATAAGCTTAAATACCCATACATTTATTGAAAACACTTCTTTTCCTGTTTATAGTGAACATTTTCTAAAATATTAACAAAAATAATGTTAAGTAGCCTATTTCTACTTGTAAATAGTATAGAATTGGAAAAAAATGTCTCATTTGAGTTTTTTTCCTTCATATAAAGTCAAAATTTTGAGATAAAAAGTCAATATTTCAACTTTTTTTCTCAATGTTGGCTTTTAATCTCAAAATGTTGACTTTATGTCAAAATTGGACTTAGACACAAACATGTTGTCTTTACCTCAAAAATCGAGCTTTTTATTCATCGGACAATTTTGACTTTTTAGCAAAAAATTTGAGGTTTGAACTCAAAATTTTGATTAGATTTCAAAATTTGGACTTTTGATACATAGATGTTGTGTTTATCTCAAAAATTAAGCTTTTTTCTTTTTTTTTTTTTTCAGCAAAAATGTTCCTTCTCTGTTTAGAGTTGACCTTTTCTAGAATTTTAACATAACTAATGTCAAGAAGCATGTTCAAATAACAGAACATATTGCATAAAAACAAAAGAAAAGGCTTTGTTGAGAATTTATCTGCCCATATAAAGTCAAAATTTTTAGATTAATGTCAGAATCTCAACATTTGTCTTCAATGTTGGCTTTTATTTCAAAATGTTGACTTTATTTCAAAATTTGAACTTTTTATCCAAAAATGTTGTCTTTAGCTCAAAAATTAAGCTTTTAATCTCAAAATTTTGATTTCTTGACTTCTTTTTTGTAATTTTGAACTCACAACCACAACAAAAAGAGGGGCACTACTATATTTCTGAAGTTTGTCTGTAAAAGTGCATTTCCAGTCGTAGCACGTTTTCTTGAATGCTTAACATTTTGACAGGTTCCCTATTATTACCTAATATAACTCTGTGAGTGTGTGTGTGTGTGTGTGTGTGTGTGTGTGTGCATGAATGCTTTTGTGTGCTCAGTCAGTGTAAAGAAGCGCTCCTGGTCCTGGCAGCAGTACCTGAACGAACAGAAAGCTGAAGCTGCTCCACTCTCACTGTTTACACAGGTAACACACACACGCGCACGTGCACACACACAACAGGCAGCAATGAAGTTGATCCTTCTTTCACAACTGTCTCTCTCACCTGTCTGTCTCTCAGTCTCAGTCCTTACCCAGTAGAAGAAATGGCTTTAAAGTTGGGATGAAGCTGGAGGGCGTCGACCCCATGCACCCCTCCATGTTCTGTGTGCTGACAGTAGCTGAGGTAACACACACACATATACTCACTCTACACACACACTATAACACACCGCTGTTGTCGCTCACGTGACCTCCCGTCTCTCTGTCAGGTGATTGGCTTTCGGATGCGTCTCCGTATTGATGGGTACCCTGAGTGCTATGACTTCTGGGTAAATGCTGACTCCGCCCACATCAGACCACCAGGCTGGTGTAAAGACAACAACCACAAGCTCCATCCCCCCAAAGGTGAGCACAGAAAATACCTCCTACCTCCCACATAAATATCCTGCCAGGATTAACACCTGTCTCTCTCTCTCTCTCTCTTCCTCCAGGTCAGAGTGAGACAGAATTTGATTGGCCGACGTACCTTCAGTCTACGGGCTCTCAGGCGGCGCTGCCAACTCTTTTCACCAGTCACACTGCAGTCAGTATACACCTGTCTGTCTTTCTCTCTCTTAAAGCTGTCAGATCTGTCTCACCACCTTTCTGCCTGTCTGTCTCTCAGAGCTGTGACTTCAAAGTGGGGATGAAGTTGGAGGCGGTCGACAAGAAGAACCCTGGGCTTGTTTGCGTGGCTTCTGTTGCTGATGTCATCGATGATCACTTTCTGGTTCACTTTGACAACTGGGACGACACATACGACTACTGGTGAGACAGACAGGTGCAGAGAGACAGGTCAAAGACAGACGTGAACAGTTAGCTGCATGAAACAAAGATTTATGGTTGTAAATGAAAGTGTGTAGATGATGCAGTTGTGGTGTTGGGTTGCAGGGGGAGCTGTGACAGTTAACAGTGTATTTGATTACTACAAGGTCAGTACTGAGCAGGTGTGATTGTGTTGATCAGGTGTAACAGCTGTAGTCCATACATCCATCCTGTGGGCTGGTGTGAAGAACAGGGGCGCCCCCTGACTGCTCCTCAAGGTACTACAGCGCACACTTCCACCCACTGTACACTCATTAACTCACTCTCTGGCACATTACAGTAACTCTGAGGTCTTTTATTGTGTAGGACACCCTCACCCAGAGAACTTCCTGTGGGACGAGTACCTACAGGAAACTAGTTCCACTGCTGCTCCCACTTCAGCCTTTTCACAGGTGAGGTTATACAGAGAAGAAAAGAAGGAGATAGCGATGGAAATAAGAGGAGAAAAGAGGATGAATGATAGCTTTCAGGTCCATTCAGAGATCAGAAGTCAGTGATTGACACCATCTCTGTGCTCTGTCCAATCAGAGAGCCCCTCATGGTTTCCAGGAGAACCAGCGACTGGAGGTGGTCGACAGGAGGAACCCCATGCTGGTTCGTGTTGCGACGATAGCAGAGACAGAGAACCACAGAGTGAAGGTACCGTCCAGTGAAGTGTTCGCCTGCCATAGTTTGTTATGATGCTGTGAGGTCGGTGACGAGGTAGCAAGGTGTGTTTACCTGCAGGTGCATTATGACGGATGGTCTCAGCAGTTTGACATCTGGTTTGACAGCGACCACAGCGACCTCCATCCTGTGGGCTGGTGTCAACGCACAGGACACCCACTGGACCCGCCCCCAGGTCAGAGAGAGAGAGATAAACATTTCAGAGAACATTAGCAGGTGTGAGAAAGGTAACTCAGTCAGATGTATTGATGACTCTAACAGTTTGTTTCTTTTCGCTGTGTGTGAGACAGGTTCCTCACCCCTGTCCTCCCCCTCTCAGGGTGTGTGTCCCACACATGGCTGTAGAGGAGTGGGACACATCAGAGGAGCTAAATACACAGGACACCACAGGTATGACACGGAGGTGTCCTGCTGACTCATGTTTCATGTTGCTGACTCATGTTTCATATTGATTACTCATGCTAAATTTGCTGACAAGTTCAACTTTTTTGACTTATGTTTAATTGACTCCAGTCATGTTTCACGTTGATGAGCTGTGTTACGTTGTATAGGCTTGTGTTTTTTCTGCTTACACATATATATTTTTTTGCAGACTCATGTGACTTTTTTGCTGACTCATATGACTTTTCTGCTGACTTATGTGACTTTTCAACGTTTCGTGTTTAATTTTGTCGTTGTTTTTTTATTGCTGACTCTTGTTTCTTTTCATTGACTTATTTTTCTTTCTGCTGACTGGTGTTTCTTTCTGCTGACTCATGTCTTTTTGATGAATTATGTGTAATTGTGCTGTGTTGTTTGATATTGCAGACTCATACTTCTTTTCAGAGACTTGTTTTTAATTCTGCTGATTCATGGTACATATTGCAGACCCATGTCTTGTTTCACTAAGTCATGATTCATACTGCTGTGTCATGCTTCCGTCTCACAGTGCCTTCGGCTGTCCATACTCAGAAATCAACATGCGTAAGGAGGTTGTGCTCCCCGATAGGCTGGGAGGGGAGAGAACTGTCACTCTTGTACCTGTCACGTTGTATCACCATGGCAACCAGTCAGACAGGTAACTTTCTTTATCTGCATTGACGAAAAAAAAGGGATTCAAATTAGATTTAATATTCAAAATAAACCGTCTCCCCTCCTCTCTTTCTCTCTACCCGTCTGTGTTTTGGTCTTTTGAAACAGCAGAAGTGTTCAGGTGAAAACTGAGGAAAAAGAAACGCCCCTGCTGCCCCTTGGGAAAAGAAAAAGGCTGACAGACAGGTGAGCAGACAGACAGGTGTAGCAGAGATGAAGGGTGTCTCTGATTGGCTGTCCTGACTTACTCTCAGCTCAGAATAGACGACATGATGTGATGTTGAGTGTGTGTGGGTGTAAACAGGAGGTAATCTCTGCAGGTTATATAAAACTGTATTATATAACACACACACACACACAGTTTAATTTTTACTAAAGGTGTAGACAAAGCTGGAGTTGTATTACCCAGCATGCTCTTTGACTGCTTGGACTCACAATCCTTTGCAGCAAAGTGATGTCACAGCATTCTGCGTCCCCTGATAAACGCCATGTTTCAGGACGCTTCGTAGGGGGGTCAAAGTTCAAGCATCATTTTACTTCCTGTTTTGATTTTCATTTCTCTCCCACAGATTGTCTCAGTCGACTAAATTACTCCGTGTGAAACAGGAGGATGAGGAGCTTCCCTTGGCTCCAGGTACCAGACTTTACATGTATTGTTTGTAAAGACCAGCAGGGGGCCATTGCGGTTAGTTCTTCTTCTGTGGTGTGTGTCTTAGAGCTCCAGGGGCTTCGGTGCCCCCTACTGGAAGACTAGAAAGGAACAGAGTCCAGATCCTATAGCAGTGCACAACTGCGTGAAACTGACGTCATGTGATCATTAATGATGTTATTTTGTTGTCACAACGACAGCGAGGGTCACTTACATCGGTACTCACCCTCCTCTCTCTCCTCTGTTCCCATGGAGACAGTCCGCAGATTAAGTTCTTGTTTCCATGGAAACAGCTCACCGTAGTTTCCAGTGCCTGTTGTGATCTGTGCAGCTCTCAGAGACCTGTCTCACTGCTGAGTGATGTGAGACAGGTCTCTGTAAAGGTCTTCTGCTGAGTCAGCACTGATTTACAATCTAATGAGTCTCATCTGTCTGTCTCTCTTTGACCTGTCTGTCTCTCGAGCAGAGTCCAGTCTGCAGGCGGCCCTCCATCAGTCTGTCTTTCTCTCAGCAATGTCCGCTCAGCCCGGCCGTGACCTGTCGCTCTGCTGGGAACAACACCGCAAACTGCTGCCAGGCGTCCTCGGGGTCCATGCTGAGACTGTCCAACAGTGGAGCGTGCAGCAGGTCAGTACGACAGGTTGAACAGAGACGTCAAAAGAGCCTGTTTTAAAGAGAGAGACAGGTCGGGGAATTCTCATTCTCATATCTCCCTCTGTTACCTGTCTGTCTGTGCTCAGGTGTCAGACTTTATCGAGTCTCTCCCCGGATGTGAAGACCAGGCCAAGCAGTTCAGGGATGAGGTGAGCCAACCACCAGCTGCTGTAGAATAAAATAAAATAAAACACCACATTCAAAAGTGTCTGATTTTCATTGCCTCCTTCCTCTGTCTCTCCAGCAAATTGACGGGCGAGCGTTCCTCCTTCTCACCCAGAGAGACATCGTCAGGATCATGTCGATCAAACTTGGCCCTGCCCTCAAAATCTACAACTCTATTCTGATGTTCAAACACACTGAGGAGAGGAAACAATCAGAAGACAAGGAAAAGAAACAATTTAAAGCTGAGGACACGAACGAATCACAACCTGAGGACCTGAACGACTCACATGGTGAAGATGATAACCAACCACAACCTGAGGACAGGAACCAATCGCCCGTTGAAGACAGAAACCAATCACCAGCTGAGGATAGGAACCAAACACACACTGGGGAAAGTAACCAATCACACATTGAGGACATGAACCAATCACTTGTGGAGGACATTACACCTGATAAACATGAGTTAAACAGCCTATCGACACACTCCTGATTGGTTAACCTCTCTCCTTTTTTGTCTGTGAAGTTTTCCACCCAATGATATTTCAGAAGATCTCTGAAGTCACACTAATACTCTCAGGTGTCCCTGCATGCAGGCTCATTCATTAAGTACTTAAATAACACCAGAGAACACCTGTGTTCAACGTAAGGCCCCGCCTCCGTTGGGGGGAGGGGCTTATTTGATGAGAAGAACATATGAACTCTCCATGTAACAAGCAGAAACAGACTGAACATCCACCTTTTTCACTCTGAGTGGGTAGGAGGGGAAATTATGGACATTTTCAAATGTCATAACCATTTGAAATATTTCCTTTTTTTAGGATTAAAATCAGCTGATCTATGTGAAGTTTTCATCCCAGAAACAAGACGAAGAAATCCTGAAATCCATGAAGAAATGTCATTGGACTTTCACTTTCTGTTTCCCAATAAATGGCTCAGGATTGAACATGACATCACACTAGCCCCAACCCCTTTGTGACAGATGATGTCATCAGCTCCTCTCAGGACTTTCCTCTTCTAACTTCCTATCAGAGACTCTCCTTTGTATGACATTATCTTAAGACCCGCCTCCTTTGCTGTGATTGGTCTGTGTCAAGAAGCCTCTCCTGATGTTCGGACTTTTAGAGTTTATATTTTTTAGTTTCAGTCCTTTCTACCGTTTCTCTACACGTTTCTATCTTAAAGTTTATTTTAAATATTATAAGTTATAAATAAACTTATCTAAACCTGTGAATATATATATATATTTGTAAATGCGCTGCAGGGATTCGAACACACAATCCGTCACTCTGGCTCCTCCCCCCTTGAGGAGATGAACTCAGAGTTCCTACCTGGTCAGCAGGGGGCGCTCCACTGCACACGCTCAGTTTGTACCAACAGCAGCTCCTCAGGTTTCGATGATAACAGCGCTGGGTTATTTGTTCAGGTGTTACATCACTTCCTGTTAGTGTTTTAAAGATCAATAAAGAGTCTGACCCGAGTGCTGCTTGTTTATGGCTTTATTTGGTTTAAACAGCTGTTTACAACCATGTAGCACAGGTAGGTTAACCTAAGCCCCGCCCACAGGTATGAGACCTGCTGATGTCCAAACATGTTTATAAATCTTTTCGTATAAAGAGAGCTGATGTGTTTCAAAAAGATTAACTTTATTGTTGTTTGATAAGAAAATTATTTTTTATAGTGTAGCCAATCTCTGATTACCCAGAATCCTCAGCAGTTAAGTGTACGGATGCTCAGCGGGGACAAACCTCCTGAGAGACACTGCTCTAGTGCTCTGTCGCCTAGCAACAGCAACATCCCTGAATCAGCATCCGGCAGACAGACAGACTGATAAGAGGATGGATAGACAGGAGGACAGACAGGTAGACGACCAGTGAGACAGGTAAAGGAGTGAATTTTCTTTATGTTAAAAAACATTTTTTTAACAATATCAGCAAAAATTTGATTTAATAAAACATATGACAAGGACACGTTAGACCTCCTCTGTCTGTCTCTCTCTCTCTTTCTCTCTCCCTCCCTCTCTCACTCTCTCTACCTCTTCTTCCTCTGCAGTGATATCAAGTAAGAGAGAGAAAGAGAGAGAGAGAGAGAGAGGGGTTCACACAGAGAGTCAGAGCTACAGAGAGAGAGAGAGGCAGGGGGAGGTGAGGATGAGGGGAGGACACGTTTGAAGAGGAGGAATCGTTGGCGCTGCTGCAGATGGAGGAGACGATGATGAGGACGATGGTGAAGAGGAGGCGAGAGATGAAACAGCTCAAACAGTGAGAAACAAATAATCTGCTTTATCGTTTTTCTACTGATGTTTTCATGTCAGTGTTTGCGTCTCTGTCAGAAACTGATGTTAAAATGATTGATCCTCTGCAGACGGATCTGCCTCTGAAGATGACAGAGACAGATCAATGAGCCGATCAGCAGCTGATCAGCTCATCAATAACCAGATCAGAAGTGTTCGGATCAGTCCTGCTCTGATCATCTGTATCAGTGCTCGTCAATACCTCTCTTCTCTGTCCTGTTTGTTTCATTGATCCGTACTGATCACTATTGATTGTTATCCTGCAGTGAGTGTGATTGGTGTTGATCAATTATTCTGTGATAGAAATAATAACCATGACTGTTTGGGATTATTGCCGATCAGTTCTAAACTGTATTGATGAGTATTGATTGGTAAAGATTGGTCCATGTTTGTAGTGGTTAGTGTTGATCAGTACTGGTTTGTATTGGTGGCATTAATGGTTACTGGAGGTGGATGCAGGATAAAAACCTGTCAGGCTGTCCTGTGGAGGAGCTGCAGTGCATTCTGGGAGATGTATTCCCTGAAGCCCTTGGGTCATTGATAGTTTGTCAGCAGGGCTGAAAGAAAACACAGAAAGGTTTAAACGCTCTGAACCATAACTTGAGCTACAAACACTTAATGAAACCTCATCAGTATTAACTCATATAATAGAATATCATAATTATCAATACAAAATAAAATACTTCACAGTTTTCAAAAATATAAACAGTATATTAGAAACTACAGGCCAGAAAAAAATTGTCACCTGGATTCAACTTAGTAAATAGATACAAGCCTCTTATTGGATAATCAATGTATGGATGATTATCTTTCTGCTGGCAACAAGTTGTTTAACCTCAGCTGATGCAATGAGTAACTTCTCATTTCTTAAACAACCACCACTAAAAATGATTTGAGAACTTTCCAGTGCATAATTAAAAACTGTGAGGTTGGTGGGGAACCATTGTCCTCTAGGAAGAAATGTGTTTGGAAAAGAAACTTGAATAATTGTGATGGGCAATCACTTAAACGTTTAGCCAAATCAAATCAAAGCAAAACAACCGCAGAACTCAGGAGTATGTTTAATAGTGAAAGTAAGAGCGTTTCCACACGCACAATGCAAAGGAAACTCAAGGGATTGGGATTCAACAGCTGTGTAGCTTTAAGAAAACCACTAATCAGTAAGGTTAACTGGAAAAAAAAGCTTCAGTTTGTTAGGGAGCATAAAGATTGGACTCTGGAGGAATTGAAGAAGGTCATGTGGTCTGATGAATCCAGTTTTACCCTGTTCCAGAGTGATGGGGGCATCAGGGTAGGAAGTGTGTTGTTTGTTGCTTTTACTACTATCATTATCATTTTCATTACTACAGTATTTAAAGTTCGGTAATTGTTCCCTCACCAAACTTTTCTCTTTCTCTCTGTTGATTGTTGTAGGGAGTGGCTGACTGAGTCCAGGTGAGTTGGTGGTGGGTGGGGCTTTGTCACCTTAGCCACCGTCTGATTGGCTGTTGGTGATGATTGCAACCGGCGGCCTCTTGCGCATCAATGCTCGACGTCAGGACTCACTTAAGAACAAATCTCAAAAACCACACCCACATAAGAAGAGGAACAAGAAGAAAAGGTAAACACTCGCACACATAAATGATATTGTTAATTAAGTTTTGATATGATGTAATTAGTGAGGAGTGACGTCATTCCTTGTGTTCCAGGAGGAGCGAGGTGGTGATCGTGAAGGGAAAATTGAAGCTGTTTTCTATCTCTGGCCTTGTGGCGGCGCTCGGCATCCTGGTCCTGTTGGTGGGTGGAGTCATGGCAGCTCTGGGCTACTGGCCCAGAGATGGTCTGTTCTTCAGCAGTCCACCACAAGAGGGCACTGCCATGGCCTCGGTGTCAACTAGTGACACACATTCACCTGCAGACTCTCAGGTGAGACAGGAAAACAAGTCTGGGGGAGGGGGGTAAAACATGTAAATAAAACATCACTTTGGAAACATTTAATTCCATTTAATAAGAGTGACCATATTCTAAAAACCCAAAATGAGGGCCCCCTACTTGGTCTCTTGGAGATCCTGCAAAAATTCCCCAAAATACGACTAAGTAGCTTCATAACCTTTAAATTTATTTTTCTGTTTGAAGGGAACATTTTCTATTATGTAAACATAAATGATGTAATGAAGCTCATTTAGCCAGATAAAAACATGAAAAATGAAAAACTGGCTTTGTTAAAGTCAAATTTTTGAGATTAAAATAATCAAATTATAAGATAAAAAGAAATGATTTTAACTTCTTTTCTCATACAATTCGACTTTTTGTCTCATAACTTTGACTTCATAGCTCAATATTTTGGCTTATCCCATAAGTTATCTCAAAATTTTGAAACTCCAGGTCTCAAACTTTTGACTCATTTCTCAAAAATTTGACTCATTTATCTCAAAGCTTTTAATTTCTATCTCAAAACTCTGACTTTAAAAACTTCATAAAACTTCAAAACTCTCATAATTTCCGAATAGTTTTCTAAGAATTTTAATTCCAATATCTCAAATTTTGGACTTATTTCTTACTTTTCTACTTTTTATCTCATAACTCTGACTTTTTGTCTCGAAATTCTGACTTTCAAGCTCATAACTTTGATTTTTTTTAATCTGAAAATTTGGACTCTACAGCAGAATTTTGATTGTTTTTCTCAAAATTTTTACTTGGTATGAGCCAATAAAAGTTCAACACACTTCACAGCCGTGATGAAGAATGGTACGACCACATTTCTGCAGTTTGTTAGTCAAAGTAAATTTCTGCTTTTCTTGTCTGAGAGCCCAGTGCAAGTAGTCAGAGCAAACACTGACATTTTTAGAAATTTTATAAAAACCCCCCCAGACATGATGTTACCACCAAAATGGAGGATATAAAACGCGCTTGGTCACCCTAATTTTCTCTTCCCTGGTTCTAGGAGGAGAAGACTGATGATGAGGAGGCTGACAGATTAGGAGGCGAAGACAATCAGAGAGGAGTCGGTGATGAAGAGGAAGTTGAACTCAGTTTTAACCGAACAGAAACCATCAATGGAACAACTGGTCAGCCCCAGAAAAGCTTCCTTGAGGATTTTCTGGACAGGTAAACAAAACCCTAAAGATTATTTCTGTTCTATTTAATGCTTCAGGATCTTTTTGTATTTGTGGTTTGCTCTGTAACCTCTGGATTTTCGTCTCACCTGCCCGCAGGTATCTGTACTCTGATAGGCTGAAGGTCTTCGGCCCTCTCATCATGGGCATCGGGATATTCCTCTTTATATGTGCCAACGCCGTCCTGCATGAGAACCGCGACAAAAAGACCAAAGTGATCAACCTGCGGGACATTTACTCCACCGTCATCGACCTCCACAGCCTCCGTAAACCCAACGCCTCCTCCTCCACCTCCAACAACCCCCTCAACGGCCTCATCAACTACGTCCAATCAAAGAGCCTGGAGACCAAGCCCAGGGCGTACCCTGCTTCTCTCATGAGCAGGAAGGAGGGAGGAGGAGGAGGAGGAGGAGAAGGAGAAGGAGGCAGTATGCCATTGAGGCCTCCGTTGCCTGGCAGCTGCAGCAGAGGAGGAGATGAAGGAGACGCAGTGTTAAGTATCTACACGGAGCAGCCAGAAGCTTCTCCTTCCTCCTCCTCCTCTGACAGACTCTCCCTACCCCCCAGCTTCAGCCCTCCCCGCCTCTCCACCTGCTGGACCTCCTTTCAAAAGGAGGCGCTCAACTCCTTTACGTTGCCTCTGCGCCACACACGACCCTCCTTCCCACGCAGGAGGCACTCGGCTCGAGCCGGGACGAGTCGAGCCTGGAGCACAGAGGACGAGGAGCGGGGAGTCAGAGGGGATAAGGAGGAGGAGGAGGAGGAGGAGGTGAACGGTAGCTCTCCACCTCCTCTGGACTCCTCCACACCGCCTCAGCAGCCAACACACTCATCGGCAGCTTCCTCCAGTCTCCACCAGGGGGCACCAGGAGGCTCAGTCCGGGACGAGGAGGAGAGGACGAGGAGGGAGCGGGGGAGAGTGTACAGAGAGAGGAGAGACAGAGTGGAGGACAGGAGGAGGAGGAGGTGTGACCGGGGAGGGACGTCCTCCGTCTCGGACGGCACACCGTCGTCGTCGCCGCGGCGTCCAATGTCGTTTGACTCGGTCCCTCTCCCCCTCAGCAAGCTCAGCTGACAGTTGAGAGAGAACGTGACATCGTACAGGAAGTTCTCGAATAAAGAGACGCTGAGGATGAACCCACAGGTGGATTCAGGTGTGAAGGATAAAGAGGAGGGCTGAGGGGACCAATCAGGAGCTGAGTGAAGCACAACCTAAAAATGACATCAGCATCACTTTAAACCAATCATCATGTTGGATGTCCAAAAAATTATTTATTCCTTATCATCAGAGTTGACCTGAGGAGGATGAAGAGACTCGATGGGGGAACTCGGTCGAGTCGTAGCAATAAGGAGTCTTCCAGAAAAACGAGTGATAGAAAACAGATGAATGAACTCTGTCTGCAGATTTATTTACTGCCTGCTCATTTGGTGTCAGCTATGAAGGTTTGAACTGAGAGAAAAGGTGCCACAGTGGGTTGGATGACTCATTTAGTCTCCCTGAAAGCACAAAGACTGTCGTGGAAAAAATATACAAACATGAATATATACCTATAAAAGTTAATCTCATGTTTGAAGTGTAGAGATGTGAGTCAGAGAACAGCTACAGCTAAGATAACATTCATTTCATAACAGAATAAAAGAGGACCAAGAATAAAACCCTGTGAGGCACCTTCACTCACCTGGAACTATTTAAGGCGGTTCACATCATCTAATCAGACACTCATTAAGAACTATTCTCATTAAGAAGATATAGATCTATAAACACAGAGCCGCTTGGTCCAGTTTATGAAACAGACTGAGTTTGAAATGATGACAAACGGAATCAGTCGAGGTCGGTTTTCTTTTCTTTGTGTCGAACACAGTGGGTGTTAGAGGGCTAAATAAATGTATCATTTGTACCTGTGATTGTCACCTATGACCTCAGAATGCTTTAGATGAAAACACCTCTTCAGTTTGAGCCATAACCCTCATCAGCATGTGACTGATCAACCCTCCCAAGGAGAACGTTTGATCTTCATGACGTCTTCCACTGAAACTGAATCTGCTTCAAACAAACTGCACAACATCCAATCAGCTGACAGCTTCACCTGTCAGCAGCAGGCGTTCACTCTGTGCGCACCTGTCGGGACAATTTCATCACGAGTAAAAATAAAGCACAAGAGTTCAGCTTTGTGTCAGGTCTCTCTGAGTGCTCTCACGTTTATTCATCTTTTTGTCCTGGTCTGGGTCGTGGACCATTATCTCTTTAAAGGGACAGTGAGGACTTTCTGAATGATCTTGAAAAGGTCTAATATCTAGAAGTATGTCTGGTTATAATCCCTAATCTGAAATGAGATTATCAGTACTAATAGGTTGAATCTAATTTCTAGCTTCCCATTTGGGTCAGACTGTACCAGATTGATTCAAGTCAAAGTCTCCATGACAACCCCCAACGCCCGCTGCCAGAGTTTAGCAATGGCAAGAGAGATCTGTGTTTTTTTCATAGCCATAAATGATTTCTGTAATTTACCTAGTGGTAATAGTGGAAACAGGAGCTTGACTATCTGACAGAAAAGCATCAGAGAGCTAAAAATGAGAGTGATATAGCACGGGCTGAAGGCAAAACATGAAGCAGAGACTAAAAACACAGGCTAAAGGACCTGTTCAAACCTGAGTTCATCAATAAAATGAAGAGTGACATGAAGAGTGAGTTATATTTACTCTGCTTGGTAGATGGGCACTGGTAGGACATAACCAGGGTTCACTAATGTTACACGTTAGGTCTTAGAGCACCAGTCTGTGAGTGGCTGGCTACAAACGTACAAAGTTTGCTGGTTGTCACTTTGTAAACAACAGCACTACTTAACTGTTGATATATACAGTACATTACCTCATCGCTTTGTACCTGAAAAGTAGAAAAGTAGTTTTAAAAAGATATAATCTACTTTCACTTTCAGTTTTAAAGAAAATACATCAGTATAGTTTGCACAAGTCCTCAGGCCAAAGGGAGTCGCTGTGATCCACTTCAATCCTTTTAGTGGCTTTGATTCAGGGTTTTGTTGGTTCATGTTAGTCCAGCTTTCTTTTGTGCTCAGACATTATGAAAACAGTTCTTTATCAGGTAAACACTTCTTTTATTTTCACATTTTCACCATGACACTGAGTTCATTTTCATCTGGATGATAAATAATCTGTAAAGTATTCAGACTCATCTAACTCACACTCATCACTGTTAAACATCTTTATATTTCAGTTCCAGTTCCCTGTCGCTAGGGGGCGGTATGTGTTTGTAACAGTGTGGCTTCAGGGTCTAAACGTTTCTGTTCTGAGTTTGACTTACAGCTCCTTTTAGCTTTGCTCAACCCCTCACTGTGTCACTTAGCTTTGGTAATGTCACTCAACATAAACCAAACAGTGAGAAAAGTCATAGCTATTCAAAAAGCTAGCTTTCTTTGTAGCATTAGTGTTTTGATTATCTTCATACTGGGCTGATGTAAAGTCACTGAATGCTAACATTTCACATTTACACTCATTTTAACCATAAATCACCGTCAGGCTAATAACATTAGCTCTGTGTTTCATACACGCACACACACAACAATGTATAAACACATACACAAACACTCAATAACAGGAAGCTAAGCTGAGTTAGCCCACAGAGCTAACTACAGCTAACAAGGAGCTTACGCTACAGCTACAATGGAGTTTCTTTAGCTGACATAGAGCTAACAGAGGGTTTTAAAAAGAGCAACATAAGCTAGCATGGAGCTATCCCCCGCTAATATAGCGCTTCTTTACAACTAGCTGAGAATTGTTTGTAAACATCAGCTCAATAAATAAAAAGGTAAACACAGGTGTGCAGGGATTTATAAAGCTAATGTCTCAGCACTGTGTGACATCACTTCCTGTAAATTCACAGACAGATGTCAGTAAATATTTAAAATCCTGTGAGGGTCAGCATCATCGTCCAATCACGTGGCTTGATTTGTTCGCACTTGTGGCTCTGGTCTCTTGAAATTGACCAATCAGCTTTGAGCAAGTGTTCAGGTTCACTACAGGAACTTTTCAGGACGGCTCCAGGTTTTCCAGGACTTTTCAAGCAGCAGTATTGAAGACTTCCAGGTTTTCCAGGATATTTTTTTTTTCAGTTTTTGATATAATAAAACTCACCTACAGGCTGAGCAAACAGGTTATGTTCCCTGGCATTTTCGTTTATTCAAAACTTTCAAAATAAGAGTCTGAAAAAGTCTTCTTCATCAAACTTCACAGATGGTCATCTGTTGTTTATAACTAGAATTTTTCCGAGAGGTAAACACCTGATGATGTCACAACAGGTGACTAATGAGGTCATCGTCGAGTCCACTTGATCAGGGTCTCAGGTGATCGATACAGGAAGATCAGTTTGGCATAAAGCTCCTCCTCCAGCTCCAGCTCACCTGTCTCTCTCACCTACACAGGAAAGAGCCAATCAGATCAAAGATAAGAGCGTTCAAGTCACTCCTCTCGCTAACGATGGACACAGGTGTTTTGTGGGCGGAGCTACAACTTTCATCATGCTGTTTTGAGTAAATAAAATTTGTACCAGAAAGACGTCTGTGCAGAGTTTGAGGATGCGGTCGACACACGGCAGCTCCTCGAACATGATGGAGTGGCTGATCCCGCTGAAGAACTCTCTGACAAACTTCCCGATCACCAACACCACCGATGCGTACAATCCCATGATGCTTTGGGGCAGTGCAACAAAAAAAGAGGAGTTAGACATTTTGAGCTGCATGTGCTGTCCAAGTAATGATACTCAGATTTACAACGTTTCTTAAAGGTATCACAAACCCGTATCCGGCCAGGAAGCCCAAACTTGGAGGACTGACTTTGTCACTGAACACAAACAGCTGAAGCCCCGCCTCCCTCTTGTCGGTCAGTGAGACTCCGCCTCCAACAGGCACCAGACTCTCAAACGGTTGGTCAACGATCCACCACTCCTGGATCTCTCTGCTCTGATTGGTGGAGCGTTCGAGGGCGAGCAGGATGTCTTTGAATTTGTCATCTGATAAGAGAAAAAGATGGTTCATAACATCAAATTAGCTCTTACGGTTACACCAGCTTTAGCAGTTAGCGTGCTGTTGTTGTTGTTGTTGTAACCTGTGTACAGCTGATCGATCGGTTTGCCGTTGGAGTCACTCGGAGCTCGTAGGAAGCATGGAAACACTTCCTGTATGAGCCTAAAACAGACAGAAACACAGGTCACATGATAAACCCTTGTACTTCCTGCTCACACAGAAAGTGGTTCACAAAGTTATGAGACATTATTCATGGCCTTTAATTATTTTATTGTCATTTAACTCCAGTAGCCCCGCCCCCCTGGACTCACACAGGAAGTGTCCTGGTTCCGTTCAGCAGCTGGATCAGTTCCAGGCGAGTCTGATCATCCAAATACGTCACATGTTTACCTGAGGCAAGCTCCGCCCTCGCTCCCAGACTCATGTTCCTGTTGAGGAAAAGACAAAGAATCAAACTCTCTGAGCTCTTAAAAACCCTGTGTTGTGGTTGTCTTAGTGGTCACTACAGTGGACACCTATTTGAAAGTTATTTACTCCTAAATTCAATGGTTCATGTGGTGGAAATTCATATTAGCTTGTGTCAGGATAGTTTTATTCTTCTTGGGTCCTGAAAAAATGTCTTCAGTTTTTTTTCCAAGCATATATTTATTTTTTAAAAAGTTATAGACAAAAATTTGAGGGTGAAAAAGCTTATAAACTATAAATTATTCAGTTTTAAATGGATGAAAGAGAGTTCAAATGTTTCACAAAGCAATGAAAAAAGATTTTTCATGAAATTAACCAAAAAAAAAAAAAAAAAAGAAGTCGAACAAAAAAAAATTCATATTTACATTAAGTTCACATTGTTTATGTTGAATTGTCAGTTACAAATATTTGAAGAAAAAAATTGATTTTTTTTTTATGCCTGAAGACAAATAAAAACTCTCAAGGGAAAATTTCTGACACTAACTTTCATAATTCATGCATCAGCGGGTTAATGATGAATGCTGATCTTACCTCTGGATGGTCCAGGACAAAGTCAGAGGAAAGTGGTCCAGGTGTAACACCTGGCTCAGGTACTCCCTGCTGGGCGGGCTGATGGTCCACAGAGAGTTACTGCTGCCCTGCAGCTCCGCCACTGTCACATCCTCAGGACCATATGCCTCCAGGAACTGCAATGCACTCTGGGACAACAGAGACATAAGATTAATAAAGTGACCTGCACTGAAGCGGGAACGTGCCTCTTATCAAGGACTCACAGGTGTGTAACTGTAGGAGGCTTTGAAGGAAACG
The DNA here is from genome assembly GCA_008086565.1 of Thalassoma bifasciatum. NCBI lineage: Eukaryota > Metazoa > Chordata > Actinopteri > Labriformes > Labridae > Thalassoma > Thalassoma bifasciatum. Next base: position 25,907 of record RPOG01003296.1, read on the forward strand.
AAATCTTCCTCGGTTAAATCTCTGAGCTGGTTCTGCTGAGCGCTCATGGTGAAGATCGGCTGTTAACGACAATACAAGCTTAGAAACATACTACAAAAACTGAATTCTTAGCAAGAGTTTAGTTTCATTTAGTAAAAATTGTCCTTCCAGTCTAAATATAAACAACATTCAACTGACAAGTCCAGGAACATGTCTTATTTCAAGTTACTTAAAGACAAAAATGAGGTCTGAATTGCTTGTAACAAGGAATAAAAGTTCCTTGAAATCAGAATAATGTGTTAATACAAGAAACTTTCTTCTTGCCCAAATTGCACATTTTTTACTCTCATTTCAAGCAATTCAAACATCATTTTTGTCTTTAAATAAATTGGAAAAAGACATTATTTCTAGATTGGTTTGGTAAATGTGGGTCTTGTTAAGTCCAAAAGGACATTTTTCACTTAAAATAAGACATTAAACTTGCTTAGATTTTATTTTTCTGCAGTTCAGTGCTGCTAAGAGACAAGTATCAGATGATGGTGCATTTACCTGGAATCCACCCAGAGTAATGGTCAGTGAGACGTCCAGCGGTCGATTCACGACTCCAGCCACTGATTTGATGAGCGACATGAAAAGCAGCGGGAACCAAACGATGCAGATCAACAGCAGAACGATGAGCCCGCCCATCCCGTACTTCACAACCCGCTTCTTCTTCTGCCCGCGAGGCTGAGGGTACCTCTGTGTGCAGACACACACATCATATTTATTAAAAACCTCAGTCGCCTCATGAAACGTAAACCCACAGACACAAACCCACACACTCCTACTTTCTCTGACTCCCTCCAGCACTTCAGGACGAAGCAGTGGGCGTAAACATCCTCCACACAGATCCACGAGGACAGAGACAGGGTGGTGTCCGTCCAAACCCAGTCCATCACTGCTCGCAGCTCAGTCAGGAAGGGGACCAGACGGAACCTGCAGACAGACAGGAAAGATTGGAAATAACAGCGGCACAAAGCTAAGCTAACGTCCCCGAGCTGGTTGAAGAGGAGACTCACCCCTGGAACAGGAAGAGGTTCAAGTAGTTGTAGCTCTTTGTCAGGAAGTTACCGAGAACTCTCGTTGGGTAACCTGAGCGGATCTGATAGGCCGACAAACCGAAGTACACACACTTCACAAAATACCAGAGCTGAGCCACCAAGTTCTGATTGAACCTCCTGGAGACACCAGAGAGACAGACAGGTCAGAGAGAGACAGCTCAAGAGGAGACAAAATAATCTAACAACAATTATTATTTCTTACGTTGCAGTTGGGATTTTTTGTGCGATTATTTCTAGGTTCCCATCTTACATATTTTTAAACCCATTGTAGGACATGAACAGTTACATTAATTACAGCACAACAACAACAACTCACGATCACTACAATCTGTGACTGCTGTTTATTCATTTTAGTCACTTTTCTCTTCTCTTTTGCCACTTTTTGACCATTTTTGGTTCCTTCTCACTATTTTCCAGGTTCACTCCTTAATTTCTAACCAATTTTTGTTGTTTATGCCCATTTTTGACGCTTTTCACTCTTTTTCACCATTTTAGCAACTAACTGATTATTTTCCAATCCCAATTTTCTTGCCATTTTTGTTGACTTTGGGTATTTTTGTCACTTTTTTCACCACTTTTGCTGCTTTCTGAATTTTTTAAAGTTTCCTCCAAAATTTTTCTTGTTAATTTTTTTGTTGTTTTTTGGCCATTTTAGTAATTTTTCTTTTTTTTCTTTGCCATTTTTGGACCAATTTTTGCAACTTTTTGAGTATTTCCAGGTTTTATTACAATTTAAATACCAATTGTTGTCGCTTTTTTCGGTAATTTTATGACTTCAAACCAAGTTTTATTGCTACCCTTTTCTTTTTTGGCCTCTTTCTCCCACTTATATTGTTTCTTATGTAAAGGTAGTTATCAACAGTTTGTCTCTTTGGTTGAGTTACATTGTTATAGAGCAGAAAAAAACATCTGCTGCAAAAAAGCTGATATTTTGACACATTTCCGGTTGAATAAATATTGCACTGTCTGCAATTAAAACATTACAACAGGAAATATTGTGATTTATTCCAATTTGCCGTTAGTTGCCCAGCCCTATCAGAGAGACGGACAGGTAAGGGTCATTTACCTCTCAGTTACTGTCGGCAGGATGAAGAACATCCAGAAGTGAATCCCAAAAACCAAAATCACCTGAAAGACCAGCTTCCCTAAAACGGTCTTTCTTAAATACAGAGCCCTGTCTATCACCATGGTCCCTGTAAGCAGAGAGACAGGTTAACAGACAGGTACACAGAGAGCCATGTGGACAGACAGGTGGACAGAAATCAACCTCACCAAACTGAATGAGAACCATGACCAGGAAAGCTTCAGGGACCTGATCCTCCGAGAGGGAGGAAGTGATGTCAGCGGCCGCAGAGTGTTTCTGAAAGACAAACTCAAGAAATAAACAAAACAAGGAAAAGAATCTAAAGCTGTGATTGAGGTTAAAGGTCAGTCAAAGTTTACCCCGAAGGCCCAGAAACCAAAGACGATGATGATGAAGTCGACCGTGTCTGCGAGGAACATGAGGACGTAGACGTCAGTGACGGCGCTGTACTCTGGTTGGACGAGAGCTTTGAAGAACTGAAGAATGGGACGGTAGAGAGACGTACCCCTGAAAGAGAGGAAGAGAAAGTGTGGCTTTGTATCTAATTTAGTGTTTGGTGACACTGATGATGTTAAATCAGGTATCAGCTCACCTGTTAACGAGGAACTTCCTCGCTCTGATGGACAGTTCTCGGAGTTTCTCCAGCAGCAGATCAGTCTTTCCCGGACGCTGAGCTCTGGAGCTCACACTCTCTGAAAACACACCAAAAAGTTAATATTATTCTCTCTCTGACTCTAAACTCTGACTGTTCAAAGTTCGTCTCAGTCCCACCTGCAGGAGAACGCATCTGAGTGGAGCTAGAGTGCGTCCGTCTCCTCACTCGCCTCCGCAGTGTGTTGGTCGGGTCAGTTGGGTCAATGGAGGCTGATCCCTGCTCCGAGGAGGTGCAGTTGACGTGATCGTGGGGAGAATCCACCTCAGAGGAGACACTCTGGTCCCAGAGTCCATGACACTGTAGGGGAAGAGGAGGAGTCTGGTGAGTTTTTGTTTATATTTCCAAATACTTATTGCAGACACCCCGGCCAACGGATGTGTCTTTCTCCATGGTTGTTTAAGAAATGAGAAGTTACTTATTGCATCAGCTGGTTCAGCTAAATAACTTGTTTCCAGCTGAAAGACAATCGTCTATGCAGTAATTATCCAATAGGAGGCTTGCACCTATTTGCTTAGTTTAATCCAGGTGGTGACTTTTCTTTTGGGCAGGGAGTGTATAAGGTGTAAAAGTTTAGTGCACCTTGAGGATGGCTCGGTGGTAAAACAGGGCGAGCAGCTGCAGCAGGTCATACAGGACATATCCCTCCTTCTTCTCCACCCCGAGGATGTTTGGGGGGTGGAAGGGTTTGGAGCGGTCCACCTCTAATTTTTGGTTGAAGGGGAAGAATCCAAACTGGAAGAAGTACTTGATGACGATTGTGACCTGTAGACAAACAGATCACAGGGTGTGAAACAAATACAGATGCACTGATACCACTTTTTATCAAACCGAGTACAAGCACAGGTACTTACATCTGAGTATTCACCGATACCAAGTACCAATCCAAATACATCACTGCAGTTCTAATGGGACTTAAAAAAAATATCTTTTATTTCCTCACTCTCTCATTTAAACAAATTAAATAAAGACCACGATGCACCCACACATGTTGCCGACATTTTAACAATCAACAGTCCTCTACCTGGGTGCCAATGAGAAGCCAACTTACTTATAGTGGTATTCTATTTTTAGTATTCAGCGTATTTTCATGAGTTTGAGTACAAGTACTTCAGTGTGGTATTGGTTAGGACTGGGCAGTCAATCGCAAACTAGATTGAATCACGATATGTCCTGTTGCAATGTTCTAATTGAAGACAGTGCAATATTTCTATAACCTGAAATGTGTCAAAATATCAGCTACAGCTTTTGCAGCAGATGTTTCCTACTCCACACCAGAGTTACTCAACCCTGTTTAACCAAAGAGACAAACTGTTAAAAACTACCTTTAAAAAGAAACAATCTAAGTGGTAAAAAGAGGCTAAAAAAAAGAAAAGAGTGGCAATAAAACTCAGTTTGTGGTAGTAAAAATTGCCAAAAAGCAACAAAAATTGGCATTAAAATTGTGATAGAACCTTGGAATACTCAAAAGTAAGTAAAAAAAAGTGGTCCAAAAGAGGCAAAAAGAGGGAAATTTGACTAAAATGCCCATGTATCAACAAAAATTAGCAAGAAAAATTTTGGAGGAAACTTTAAAACATTCAGAAAGTAGCAGAAAAGTTACGAAAAACAGTGGAAAGTGGTAAAAATGACTAAAGTTAATAAAACTGGCAAGAAAGTTGGCATGAAACTTGGAAAATAGTCAAGTTTGTTGTCAAAAAATGGTACAAAAGTGGCCAAAAAGAAGTGAAAAGTGACTAAAATGGACAAAAAGCAAGTCACAAGCTGTAGTGGTAGTGGGTTGTTGTGCTGTAATTATTGTAGTTGTTTACGTCCTACAATGTGTTTGTTTCAAGACATATAAGATGGGAACCAAGAAATTAATGCACAAAAAATTGCAACTGCAATACAGGAAATAATAATAATAGTCGTGAGTACCTCAGTGTAGATGATCGCCGTCATCCAGAAAGTTTTACTGGGTCGGGGGACGGACAGAGTCGCCCACAGGAACACCAGCACAGGAAGCACCAGCGTCAAACAGCTGGCTGACACCATGTGATTCAGCACGATGACCAGGTAACAAACCGTCTCTGACCTGAGGGAGAAACCGTCTCAGTATCTCAGCGACACACACACACACACACACACACACACACACACACACACACACACACCTGTCACATTAGACACACTTTACCTGGCAGCTAGGATGTTGTAGAGAGCATAAACCATCTGCAGCAGCTGGTGTTGGTTCCCATAGAAACAATCAGACGCCTCCATCTCTTCATCGTAGAACGTCCTGAAACAGGAAGTGGAAGGTGAGCATCAGCAGGTGACAGGTGAACGTTCTCACCTCTGACTCACCTGTTCTTTAGCAGCTCGCTGGCGGTCAGGTCACGGATGCTCCTCTCTCCTCTCCTCTTCCTGTGATCCTCCTCCTCCTCCTCCTCCTGAGGGTCCTGATCCAAAACGCCGCTGTAGGACGGGGGGAGGAGGGGGGAGCTGGGGAAGCTGGGGGAGGTGGCATCATCAGCAGGAAGTGACGGCCTTGTATCTTCAACGCTGTTCAAAAAAACAGAATGAAAACCATGAAATTAGCATTCAGGAGAGAATTCAACTGAAGGAATCAAATTTTTTTTACACACACATTAATCTCTCAAGACTTGAGCATTTGTCCGGAGTACATTTTTATTTCTCCTATAGTAAAAAAACTTGGTCTTTGTACAGGAAGTTATGTTTTTAGTGTTATTAGTTAGCTACTAGTTTTTAGTTATACTTGCTATCAGTCATAACCACACTTTCTTTCTCACTGAAATGGGTGAAAATCACCAAAAAATGATGCGTGAAGTGTCTCAGAATTTGGCTAACAATAAAGTTTTTGAAAAATGAAGTTTCATGGGTCTTAGAGACAGAAATGCAACATCCAAAACTGTGGAAGCCAGGTCCTACGAGGTTAAAAGGCGTCCTTTTTAGTCACTTTCCACTTCTTGTTTACCACTTTTGAACCTGTTTTTTTTTTGCATAAACTGACTGTCGTCCATGTTTAACCCCAATTTTCTTGCCTTTTTTGTTTACTTTGGCTATTTTTTTGTCACTTTTTTCATAATTTTTGCTACTTTCTGAATTATTTAAGTTTCCTCCAAAATATTCTTGTTGATTTTTGTTGCTTTTTTGGGGGGATTTCACTCACTTTTCAATCTTGTTTACCACTTTTGGAGCATTTTAGACTCTATTGAATATTAATAGAATTCAACTGAAAGTGACTTGTATCAAACTTGTTGTGCCCAAAATGTTTTATTTCTCAGTTTTCCTTTATAACTGTAAAATGTGACTACATAAAAAGATAAAAAAAATTAAAAAAGGATTATTTGAGCCCAAGCCTGAGTATCTTTAGCATAAGTGTTTTCAACAGGACGAACCTCAGACTCAGGTTGATGCTTCCTCCCTCTGATGACGATGAAGACGATTGGACTCTTTTCATCCTGGCCAGTTTGGGACGATATCTTTGGCTGGTTTTAGTCGCACGGCATTCTGGGCAATCTTCACTGTGGACTTCAGCTGCTGCTCCTGAGCCTGTTGCTACGTCATCTAGTCCTGGATCTGGTTCTTGTTCTGGAAAAGCTTCCATCTCTTCATACGTATCGTAGTTTCCTCCTTCTTGTTCTTCCTCTTTTCCTTCTATTCCTGATAAAGTCTGCCCCTCGGCCTCATGGGAAGTGTAGTCCAAGCCGGATTCTCTGGAGGTCTTCGTCATCTGCTCTTGGTAGTAGATGTGGATCGCCTCTCTGGTGGGAACGTTACCCTGAGAAGGGAAAGTTATTGATATGATTTTATTGACACCAATGCCCTTGTTAATTCTGAGCATCCATCTGATTCTTTGTCGATTCTTGTATCAATTCCTCCAGCGAATTTTCTGTGTTCAAAAAGTACCTTCACAGGTTTTCCGTGTAAACAACATTTTATTGAGTTTATAAGTAAATAAATATGAAAACATAATGAATAAAAATAATTCACTCATCAGGTGTTATATGTTATTGACTGAAGTAGGCCACCAAGCGATGCTTTGAGTTTTTTGGAACCTTGTGCTTGCCGTATTGTGCTGAACCCAGCCATGAGTCTGCACTTGGAAAACATTTACCTGTTGGTGTTTTGATATTTTTGAGTTTTAAGTGTCGTTCACAAAAAGTTATTGTGATGTTTTTGTGATGAAAGTTGGAATTCTGTTTTAAAACCAAAGTTACATCAACACATGCTATCGGCTAGCATAACAATGCAATTTCCCATATACAATAGCATCAAGCTACAGCTATGTTTTCTATGTATTTTTTGATGCATTAGGAGATATATATCACATTACATGTATTGAATATGAATCTTTTGTAAGAGAGTAATGTGCATTTCTTTGTGTGTTCAGTTTTATAGTTTCTTGAGTAAAGTGAAGAATCTTGAATCAGAGTTTTCTTGGGAAACTGTCATTTATCTGCTAAGCTAAGTTAGCTGGAGCAGAAAAGCCAACTTAACAGGAACCAGTTCTTGATATCCATTCCTAACCCTGCACAAACAAAACAAACTCATCTCACTCTGAATATACAGAGACACAGCTCCTCCATCTTTGCTGTAGTTCTNAAAATAACTTTAAAAAAAAAAAAGAAAAGCCAACTTAACAGGAACCAGTTCTTGATATCCATTCCAAACCCTGAACAAACAAAACAAACTCATCTCACTCTGAATATACAGAGACATAGCTCCTCCATCTTTGCTGTAGTTCTACTCAAACACCCCCCCCCCGTACCTGCTTTGCCTGCTGCATTAACATGCAGCGCTCGATGCGGAGAATAGTGGAGATATCGATGTGTTCCTGACACAGATTTCGTAGCCAGGAAGTCAGAGAGTCCAGCAGAGCCGACAGCAGAACCCAACAGAACCGCATCATGTAGGAAAACCGCCGCAGCACCGTGTCTGAAACAAACATGCCACCGCACATTAATAATGATAATAATAAACTTTACTTATATAGCACTTTTCAAACACAAAGTTACAAAGTTTTTTTTACAGGCAATAAAAACAACAATTCTCTGGGAAACATTTTAGGAAGGAGAACAGGATCAGCTAAAAAGAATTATTAACTATGCAAGATTATAACAACAAGGTAAACACATCGAATAAAAGAAAACAAAAACTCTAATAAAATCAGGGGAAGGCTCTCCAATAAATAAATGTTTTAAGGAGTGATTTAAAGGAGGCTGATCTAATTTCCTCTGGGAGACTTTTCCAGATTCAAGATCCTAAACGCATCCATGTGCTCCTCTCTGTGACTCACACTAACCTGGTCCCTCTTCCGTCTCCTCCTCTTCCTCCTCGTCTTTATCTTCCTTCACCTCCTTTGTGGCTTCTATTACTTCAGCAGCTGCAGGAAAGAAGGAATCACAGTTCGCTGGTTTAGGATGAAGTCGTACGTAGACGACTCTATTCTCTATGTCTCCTCATCTCACCTCCTTGTGTCTCCTCCTTCCTGCTCCTTCGCTCAGAGGAATTCCTCTTTGAGAGTTTCCTTTGGTTGATTCGTGCTCTCATGGCTGTTCTGGAGTCCGTTATCCAGGCGTGATAGACAAACTTTCAGGAAGTCAAAGAAAATGTAAGCAGAAGCATCCAAACACCGTCAGAACCTGCGAGTATCCAAACTTCACTAACCTGGAAAGCTGATTTCTCAGGCTGCTCCTCCTCTTTCTTTTCTTCCTCCTCCTCTTCATCATCTTCCTCACTGTCTGTCTCAAACAGATAATAATCCCCACTCCTCACCACTGCAGACAGACAGGCAAGTCAAGTGTCACAAAAACAGAGCAAGAACAGAGAGTAAACAGTGCAATGCAAAAAAAATCTCAAATCCTATGAAGTGTTTATGTCTATTTTTTAGTAAAAAAATGTCCTTTTATGCTTTAAACGAGCCACGAGTACAAGATTAGTCCAGAAAAATATATTTTTTGAAGTTATTTGAAGATAAAAATGTTGTCTGAATTGCTTGTATCAAGAAAAAAAACCTGCCAACAGGGTACGAAAAAAGTTTCTTGCATTAAGAAATTGCTCTAATTTCAAGAAACTTGATGAGCAAATTTTTCTCACCCCATTGGCAGAATTTTTTTTACTCATTACACACAATTCAGACCTTATTTTTCCTTTTTATACCTTGAAATAAGACATGTTTCTGGATTACAAAGGCAAATGTGGCTCATATCAAGTCTAAAATAGACATTTTCTATTAAAACAAAGACATAAACGCTTAGATTTCAGTTTTTTGCGTTGTGATGTCAGAGGTCATGTGACTCACTAGAGGAGTGGTTAACCCAAGGCCTCCACCAGTCTTTTTGCGTCTTTTTCTCCTGACCTGAAAGAAGAGTAAACACACTTTCCTCACTCAGTGTTCGAAAGTTTTGTTTCACCATGGCAATAAGAGTTTGTTTACACACCACTGGTACAGGAGCCGTCTTGGGTCAAACTCAACAGTTTCTCTTTTCCTCTCCTGAACTTCTGCTGTCGGGTTTTAATCCTCTCCATCCTGAAAACACAGAGACACGAAGTTGTTGACGAGTCCCAAGAGTCAGGTCTTTAGTCTCGTGTGTGTGATGTTTGAGCTCAGTTTGTGTCTTACTGTCTCTTCAGCAGGTCCATGGACGTTTTCTCCACCTCCAGTCTTGCTCTGACGGCTTTCACTGTTGACGCCTCGAAGAGCTCCGCCCCCCTGCAGCATACACACAGACACTGAGTGTGAGGATGTGTTTTGTCAGGTGTACATTTTTTATTTCACCTTGCTATTTAGGATCAGTGAGACCTAATATGTATAAAAACTATACTCAGTCTTTTACAGGATATTATGTTTTGGGTGTTATTAGTTAGCTACCAGTTTTTAATTTTAAGTGTTATTGTTCAAAACTACACTTTTTTCTCACTAAAATGGCTGTAAAGATGTGATATCACCAAAAGATTATGTGTGAAGTGTCTTTAAATATGGCTAATATAGGGTGAACATACTCTAAAAACTCATTAATTTAAAACACTCCTTTCCTGTTTGAAATAAAAGTTTTTCATGATGTAAATAAAAAGTGTAATGAGGCACTTTTCCACCAGTTAAAAATGTAAAAGATGAGAAACTGACTTTAATGAGATTTCTTTCTCTTACACTTAAGTCAAAATTTTGAAATAAGAATTCAAAGTTTATCATTCTTTTCCTTGTAACTTTGACCTTTTTTATCTCAGAACTTTGATTTTATCTCAGAATTTCGACTTCTTATCTGAAAATTTCAACTTTCTGTCTCAAATTTTTGATTTTTTACTCTAAATTTTGACTTTTATCTCAAAATGTTGACTTTCTCATAGCAAAATACTGACTTTATTATTGCAACATTGACTTTTTATCTCATAACTTTGATTTAATTTCTGAATTTGGACTTCTCATCTCAAAATTTGGACATTGTTTCTCAAATTCTTAATGTTTTACCCACTAACTTTTTCCCACTAATATTGATTATTTATTGCAGAATTTTGACTCATCTCAAAATTTCAACCTTTTATCTCAAAATTTGACTTAGCATGGGCCAAAAAAAATTCTCAAGACTGGTCACAGCTATGATGAAAAGAGGTATACTATTGTGTTACTATTGTGTATAGACAGTTTGTCTATAAAAGTGCATTTACACTTCAGCATTTTGTATTTTAGAGCACAGCATAAGTAGTCAGAGCATATTTTTGTGGATACCCAACATCTTGACAGGTTGGTGCATCAGAATAATGCCAGTAGCCCAGTGCAGCGCTTTATTATAAATATCAATGGTTTGTAGAACAAGCTGAGAACAACTCAGACATTTTGGGGAATTCTATAAAATCCCCCCAGCATAGGAGGACGTTTGGCTGATCGATAAGTTTTAAAAAAAATGAAGTTTCTTGGGTCTTTAAGGCAGAAATGTAATGTCGACATATGTGGACGCCAAGTCTCAAGATGTTCATGTGTGTGTGTGTTTTTACCTGGAGGCCAGTAGCTGTGTGTGTTGCAGGTCCAGGACCACGTACAGGAAGTAGTGGCTCCTGAAGACTCTCCTCTGCAGCAGCAGGAAACAGAAACAGACGCTGTCCCAGATGATCCCCGCCTCATCGCTCGGCAGCTCACACTGTTTACTGCTCTGCTGCTCCGCTACATCAACACAGACATACGTCAAAACAACAGACAGACAGGTGGACAGACAGGCAGGTAGACACACAGACTGGTGGACAGATACCTACGTTTGGTGTATCCTTTGATGGTACAGGCCAAACTAAAGAGCTGGATCAGCCAACAATGATTCACCACCAACGACTTAATGAAACCACAGGCCAGAACCTGAAAGACAAACAGGTCAGAGAGACACACAGGTCAGAGACTGATGTGTTGGAGACAGGTAGGTTATGAGGGACAGACAGGTCAGGACTCACCGACAGGATATTTTTCATGGTGATGACGAACACGTTGTATCCGATCAGACAGTCCCAGTACAGCAGGATGGATCTGATTGGCTTCAGCAGTAAGTCTCCGCCCACCAACAGGAAGTAGAAACACGCCACGAGATAACCCATACAGAAGATACTGATCCTGGAGCAGGAAGGACACACCTGTCATCAGGTAAATGCACAGCAATATCTCAGGTACCTGCAGCTCTGAAGCTCTTCCCCCTCACCTGGTTGTCCCAGTGATGAAGATGATGGTCAAGACGAACCAGAACATGTAGCTGAAGATGATCACTTTCATCATGTCCAGGTAAGACCTGAAGAGTCAGAGGTCAGAGGTCAGAGAGGGAGACAGGAAGTGTACACAGACGTGTGTGTGTGTGTGTGTGTGTGTGTGTGTGTGTGTGTGTGTGTGTGTGTGTGTGATTAACCTGCACATCATGAAGTCAGAGACTGTGTTGTGGCAGGGCTGTCTCATGAGATCAGGGACTTGTCTGTCTTCTTCGTCCAGCTCACAGTTTTCACCTGCGAGCGCCGTGACCGACTCCTGCAGCTCCTCCTCGAACACCTGCAGCTGCAGGGAGGAGGCGAGGAGGAGCATGAAGTCGTCTGACGGTCAGGGAACAAAAGACAGTCAGAAAAAAGAAATTACTTATGATGATGATGATAAAGAAGATGATGATGATGATGACGAGGGACTTACAGAGGAGGAAGAGCGGGTTTGGTGGAGTCAGGTGATCAGGGAGGAAGAGCCACTTCACCACATTCGAGTCAACTTCTGACGACGGGGGTCTCCATGGATAATCTGAGTAACAAAAACACACACATTAGCTGTTAGCCTAAGATGTCAACAATGGGCCTGACTTAGAATCATGACTTAAAGCAGGGGTATCTGTTAGCCTAGCTTAGCATTAGGACTTACATCAAAGGGGAATAGTTATCTGAGCCTAGTATCAAGATTCTCAGCAATGAGGAAAAAGTTATTCCTGAGTTGGCATAACAACTTAAAGCAGAGGTACCTGTTAGCCTAGCTTAGCATTAGAACTTACAATAGGGGAACTTTTAGCCAAGCATTGTATTCAGATTAACACTAGAGGGAATTGTTAGCTAAGCTAAGCATCAAGATTTTCACAATTGGCCTTACTTAGAATTATGACTTAAAGCAGAGGTACCTGTTAGCCTAGCTTAGCATTAAAGATTACACATAGGGATTTGTTTAGCAATTTTACTATAAGAACTTACAGCAGGGGAAAATGTTAACCTTATTGAGCATTAAACATAAAACAGGTGGAGAAGTTATCCGAGTCCAGTATAAAGATTTCCAGCACTGAGGAAAAAGATATTCCTTACTTGGAATAAAAACTTAAAGCTGAGGTACCTGTTAGCCTAGCTTAGCGTTAGAACTTACAATTTCTGGATCTTTTTGGCAAAGTTTAGCATAATAACTAACAGAAGGAAGAAAATTAGCCCAGCCAAGCATTATGACTTGAATTAAAGCAAACTGTTAGTCTAGCTAAGCTTTGCATTAAGACTTACACAGAAAGTGCAATTACATTAGCTATGCACAACATGTCTTTTCAGAATAAAAGCTCAACATTTATTTTATTTTGTATTTCTAAATAAACAACATGATTTTTTTTCAGATGAGTTTTTACCTGCACATGTAGCCGGAGGGAACCCGATACACAACAAGTACTGGAAGCACAACAGCCCTGACAGGAAGTAGCAGTACTTTGGCCACACTGAGCTAATGCGCTTCCTGCTGCGCTGTGACAGGATGGCGATTAACCCGAATGCGTGACACACGGCAAACAGATCCATCCGCTGACCAATCACGTTCACGGCCAGTAGGAAGCAGGTCTAAGGGGAAGGGGGGAGGAGGGGAAAGGGGGGAGTGTGTTTAGACCGGATGAAGTTCACTTGCTGCTATGCTAATGTGTTAGCATCTTACCTCAAGCCCAAACTTGTAGAAGAAGTAGTTGAGGAAGTACTTAATGCAGCTAAGCACGCCATCGTCCAGGTGACGCCGTGTGATGTCGTGAAACAAAGTGCGGGTGGGGGGCGGGACTATTTTATGTCGGAGACGGTACAGCTCCTGGTGTCTGTAAACTGTTACCTCAAAGGCTAACAGCGCCAACATCGTCAGGTTAAACTGTAAAGAGACAGGTGAGCTTAAAACAGGTGTGTCAGACTAGTTAGCAGCACGCCAAGGTGTAAGCGCAAATTTTCTGTTTTGAGATTTAGTTCTGACATCACATCTCACCCTCAGGTAGTCGAGCAGTTTTCCTTCTGTCTTGCGAAGCCCGACCCACTGGGCGGGGTCAACCGGACCAGAGTAGAGAACAGAGCGAGACAGGTCGATGCTTGAGTTACCTGGCTGCAAAGAAACAAACAGGTGTGGGGCTATCACAGGTGTAAATGATGGCAGAAACACAGAGAGGTGTATTATTATTGTTGGCATGGTTACCATGGTGCAGTTGGAGGAGTATCTCATTGGCTGGACCATGCTGAGTTGGTACAACATCTTACAGACAGTCAGCACACATGTCCACACTGTACACACTCCTGCCAGCAGGGGGCGCCACTGTTTGCAGGGAAGCGCCAGCGCCACACACAGAACGAACAGCAGGTTCAACACACACACCTGGAGACAGACAGACAGGTTAAACACACACACACATCTGCACACTGAGAGATAGGCTGACAGGCTCTGACCTCCTTCACAGAAACCCAAATGATGTAGGACGAGACAATCTTCACGATGTGCAGTTCCAGGAGCCACCAGAGGAGGTGCTGCAGACGCTGCAGGGAGAGGAGCAGGCGCAGAAACAGAACGGAGAGTCGATCCACCACCAGCCTCCAGGAGACCAGGACTGAAGAAAAGACAGAGAGAAAGAGAGTCTGCGATTCGCCCCATACAAGTCTACTATATTCTCCTGCCTTGTATTTACCTGTGAGGGGGTCAGACAGGGTTTCCCTATCAAACACGCAGGGGTATTCCTCTTCCTCCTCTACTGTCTCCTCCTCCTGTAACCACTTCTTGTCTTTTTCCTCCTCTTTCTCCATTTGTCCTCCTCTTTTCTGGTCCTCTAGGATGATCTGAGGGGGTTCACCCAGCGAAAGGTCAAAGAGGCTGCCGTCAGAGTGGACCAACCTGTGGAAAGAGTGCCCCCTTGTGTTGAAAGATTAAATCTCATTTAACTTTTTAATTTTATTCTCTCAACAGAACCTGCTCTTTATTTTGTTTCTGGTTGGAAAGAGTGAGGTCACATGTTAAAGGTGTTTTTTTATACCTGGTGATGGTGCTGTTGTGTGTGTCCACCACAGTTTTCAGGTCAGTCAGCTGGAGGAACGGCTCATGGAAGTAATGCAGGTGCACGATACACACCTGGAGAACAGATCAGATATTGAGCAGGTGACACACAGGTGTGTTCTGTTGTTCTGTAAGATGGTGTTTCAGTACCAGCAGGAACGCAGCTGGGATGAAGATCTTAGTGAAGAGGACAGGAACAGAGAACTTCTCCAAGCCAACGTCCTCCAACCTGCGAACACACAATGAAGATAAATTACACCTGTGTTTACCTGTGTTCACCTGTGTTTACCTGTTTACCCATCTGTGTGTACCTGTGAGTGCTGAGTCCAGTGTAGTAGCTCCACAGATGTGGGGATGAAGGGAACTGGAACGTGTAGACCAGGATTAAAACCATCATGGAGTACACCACCACAGCTACCCAGAAACCCCTGAGCCAGGCACGCCAACGCTCGTAGTTCAGCTGCAAGAGAGACAGACAGTTTTTACAGTATGACCTATGAACGCTGGAGTGGTACCTGCAGTAATGTGGTATTACCTGGTAGAGGGCGACGCAGCACAGGAACATGACCATGTAAATTACTTTATACAGCACCATCTTTCCCTCAAAGCTCACAAAGAAGAACATCGTTCCGCAGACGTAGATCCAGTATTTAACGAACATCCTGGTAACCACGGCAACAAGAGCCTCCATCTTTACTCCTCCCCCTCCTCCACCTTGATGCAGGAACAGCACCTCCTCGTAGGACACCTCCTCCGGCTTCATCTCCTGAAGAGGCTCCTCTGCACTCTGCTGTCCTATCAGACAGGTAAGTGAGACAGGTGACAATCAGAGAGATGGGTAATCATCAGGGAAATAGTGACAGGTGAGTGAGACAGGAAATCAACCAGGGAGACAGGTGATAAACTTTGGGACAGAAGACCATCCGAGAGACAGGTGAGACAGAAAAGCATTTGTGAGACAGGTCACCACCAGACAGGTGACTATCAGAGGGAGAGGTTAGACAGGTAACACTCAGCAGAACAATGAGACAGGTGACCATAACTGAGACAGGAGAGAAAGGTGACGAGACAGGTTAGACAGGTGATTATCAGAGAGACAGGTAACAATCACAGAATTGGGTCATCATCGGAACGACAGGTGACTATCAGTTACACAGGTGACTATCAGTGAGACAGGTAACCATAACTGAGACAGGTGAGAAAGGTCACTATCATAGAGAGTCAATACAGGTGAGACAGGTAGCCATCAGAGAATTGGGTTACCATCGGTGAGACAGATGAGAAAAGTGACCAGCAGAAAGACAGGTTGGACAGATCATTATAAGAGAGAGGTAAACATTAGAGAGACAGGTGGAATTAGTGAAACAGGTGTGACAGGTGAGACAAGTAAACAAGAGAAGGACAAGACACCATCAGGAAGACAAGTAAATATCAGACAGGTTACAATCTGTGCCATCAAAAGACTATCAAAGAAACAGGAGACCACTAGTGAGACAGGTGAGGCAGGTGACCAAGAGAGGGACAGGTGAGACTATCAGAGAGACAGTTGAGAAAAGGGAACAATCAGTGAGGAAGGGTAGACAGGTGACCAAGAGAGATAGAAAGACACTTGACTATCAGAGAGACAGGTAACCCCTGGGGAGACAAGTGAGAGAGTCAGCTCTGACTGAGAGTGTTGGTAAGTGAGACAGTTGTTTTACCTTCTAGGTGGATAGTGATGGCAGACAGCTGGGCTTCTGCCTGTCTGTCTCTCTTCCTGTCTGTCTGCTCGGTCAGTGCCTGTCGCAGCAGCAGCCAGAAGCTGAGTAAACACAGGAGCTGAAAGAAACACAGACAGTTAGACACCACCGTTCAGATGTGGCAGCTGATGGTCGTGGTTCAGTCGTGATGTCAGCGCCACATGACCCCTAGAAGTTACTCCACCTTCGACGCCAGCTCTCTGCAGGGATCCTCTTTTCTTGGGAACAGTCCTGGAACTTCCTGGACGGCGGGGAAGCTGTAGATGTACTGTAGAATAACCAGCAGGTTCCCGTACGCGACCAGCCAGGGTGATGACATCAACGTGTAACGCCGGCGCTCTCGCATCATCCAGAGGACGCAGGACCAGAGCAGCAGGACACACGTCAGCCAGGACACGTACGTGATGGACCAGGCCATCATGGCGATTAGAGCGCAGATGTAACTCTGTTTGAGGAGAAAACTGAACGCCATGGCGCCAGCACTGACTCCTTCCTCAGCAGTCCTCCTCACCTCCTCTTCATCCTCCTCTTCCTCCCACTCGTCTTCTTCAAACATACATGTCTCCAACGTGTCTGCAGCATCACAAATACAGGACAGAGAGGACGCCATTCATTCACCACATGCATTCTGGGATTTACATCTGGGCAAAAAATAATGTAAATGCAATTATTTTTCCCCTTAATGCAATTGCTATTTTTTGTGTAAGTTATCTCTACGACCCCTTTAAACAAACACATTATACGAACAAGCACTAACAATAATTTCACATTTCACTTATCTCCCCCAACTTTTGGACTTATTTTTAAAGTTTTATCACAACTTTCCTGCCAATTTCTTATAGCTTTAACTGTTTTTTTTTGTCACTTAGTCTCCATTGTTGCTACCTTCTCACTATTTTCCAAGTTTTCTCAGAATTTTCTTGCCAATTTTTTTTGCTTTTGGCCATTTTAGTCACTCTTTTCTCACCACTTTAAGACCATTTTTTGCTACTTTCTGAGTGTTTTCCATGTCTTCTCACAATTTTTTTGCCAATTTTTGATACTTTCTCACCTTGTTATTAACTTTTCACTTCTTTTTTTGCCACATTTGGATCATTCTTTGTAACTTTCTGACCATTAACCAAGTGTCCTACCAATTTTCTTGCCAATTTTTGCTGATCTTAGACCATTTCTACCTCCTTTAACCTATTTTTCTTGCTACTTGCTGTTTTTGGAACTTTTCAACTCTTAGATTGTTTCTCTAGCCAAAGTAGTTCTTAACAGATTGGCTTTTTGGTTGAGCAGGGTCGAGTAAAACTGGCGTAGAGTATAAAACATCTATTGCTGAAAAGTGTATCTTATATTCTGACATATTTCAAGTTAAAAAAATATTTCACTTTCTGCAATTAGATTTTTGCAGCAGTTCATATTGGGATTTTATCTAATTTGCGATTAATTGCTCAGCCCTAATTAACATCACTTTGCTGAAAATCAAACCTTGAACTCACCTGATTGGCTCAGAGAGTAATTAACCGGGGAGAAAGTATCCAATCCTAATGCTGTGCTCTGAGTGGGAGGGGCAAAAGAGTCAGAGGGGCTGTCATTGGTCGACGTT
Organism: Thalassoma bifasciatum; assembly: GCA_008086565.1. Lineage (NCBI taxonomy): Eukaryota > Metazoa > Chordata > Actinopteri > Labriformes > Labridae > Thalassoma > Thalassoma bifasciatum. The sequence continues at coordinate 43,819 of RPOG01003296.1, forward strand.
GTCAGCACCTTTGGGACGAACAGGTTCACTCACATTAATTTGATCCCAAATGAGAATGAAACTTTGATGCATAAATGTCAGCGTACATCTCTAAACTCGGGGCGATCGTGAGCTCTCCTCCACAGCTCCCTCCGCTTCTCCGCTGTGATGTCAGCAGTGACCTCATCACTCAGGTTGCTGGTGGCAGTGTTGATGTCACAGCTCTGACTGAACACTGACTCTGTCCCCTCTGCACGACAAACGCCATCGCCGTCTATCAGCTGCAGAAACAAGTGACACAAGTCAGTTAAGAAGTAAAGGGACTGTGTGATGTCATGATGCTGTGTGATGTCATTAACATGGCGTCACCTGGTTCCTCCACAGAGCGGCCACGGTGTTGTAGAGCAGCAGCAGCATCAGAGGACTGCAGAAGTGAAACCAGCTGAGATCAGAGTTCACCTGCAGCCTCCAGGGGGCAGCACAGTCCACCGAGACCACGGACACCAGGCCCAGCACGCTGCAGGGGATCAATCGATCAATCAGGTGCACAACTACAACACACAAGTCCTCACAGCCAGCAGGGGGCAGCTGAACCCCCCAACACTGACGTAAGACCTGCTTATACACATAAACAAACACACACACACACACCAAAGCTGTAAAGAGTACCTGAGTTTAAACCAACCTGTAATTATATTGAATTGGGCCTGCCTGTTTTCATTTCCTGTTTACTCCACCTCCATCCTCACACTTTAACTCTATGTGGTGAATCACATCTCCTTTCCTACCTCCTACTCTTACTTAACCTCCTTCTCCCCTGTTTAATTATAAAATGACTAACCTGGCAGAAGTGCTGTTGGGAGACCACGCCTCCTGAAGTGACGGCAGCTGATAGCAGTACGCCAGCAGGAGGTGGGAGGGAGAGTAGACGAGTGACATCATAGAAACACACCTGAAGAGGTAAGCTGGGACCTGACCCTGCCATGCCCAGCAGGTACACAACACCTGGAAACAGAGGAGGTACAGAAAGGAGGAGAGGGACGGGAAGACAATGCCTAGAGGGAGAGAAGGGGGAGGGAAATAAATGATAATACAAAAAAAAGAGGTGAGAGAGAGAACAAGTCAGGATCTGGGTTGTTAAATGGTTTTGTAGGGTACAGTGAGAGTTAAGGGTACAGTGGAAAACTAGGATTCAGCAGGGGTTTAGGGTACCGTTAGAATTTAAGATACCATGGGTAGTCAAAGTACAGTGTGAGTAAAGATTACTGGTAGAGAAAAGGTAAAGTTGAAATTTCGGGTAAATTCTCGGTTTAGGGCACAGGAAGGATAGGATACAGCTGGAGTATAGGGTCACAAAGGGGGATTAGGGTACAGTGGAACTTAAGGGTACAATAGGTGTTTCAGGTAACATAGGGGCAAGTTAGGGCAAAAGCTTAGGACACAGTGGAAGAACAGATACAGAGGAACGTTGGGGAACAACAGGAGTTTAGGGCACAGTGTAAGTAAGGAATAGAGAAGATCTTTAGGGTACCGTGGAAGTTCAGGGTACAGTGGATCCTTATGTTACAGTGGGAGTATATGGCACAGAGTAAGTTCAAGGTATTGTGGAAAATTGAGTGCAGTGAGATTTTAGAGTCATTGGAAGAATAGGAGGCAATAGAACTTTAGGGTACTATGGAAGTGTAGGGTACAGTGGAAGTCTAGGGCACAGTGAGAGCACAGGGTAGGAGGAAGTGAAGGGTACATCTGAGGAAAAGGGTGAAGTGGAAGTTTAGAGTAGAGTAGAAGTATAGGGTACATTGAAACTTTTGGGTACAGTTGTAGTGTAAGGCACAGTGGAAGCCTAGGGTACAGTTGAATTATAGGGTACTATGGAAGTTTATGGTAAAGTGAAGGTCTAGGGCACAGCGTGAGCATATGGTTCAGCTAAAGTGAAGGGTACGCCTGAAGGGTACAGAGTACAGTGGAAGTATAGGGTACACTGAACCTTTTGTGTGCAGTTTTAACATAAGGGTACTGTGGAATTACAGGGCACACTAGAAGTGTACGGCACAGTGGAAGTTCAGGTTACAGTTGGATTAAGGCTGGGGGTTGCGGGACAAATTTGGGGTTCAGAATACAGTGGAAGTATAGGGTACAATGGAAGTATAAGGTACAGTGGAAGTATAGGGTACAATGGAAGCCTAGGGTTCAGTTAAAGTTTAGGGTTTTATGGAAGTTTATGGTAAAGTAAAGATCTGGAATACAATTGAAGTTTAAGGCACAAAGGAAGCATAGGAAGCATGGGAAGTTTAGAATAAAGTGAGGTTTTAGGGATCAGTGATATGTAGGGTACTGTGGGATTATAGGGCACAGTGGAAGTTCAGGTTACAGTTGGGTTATGGCTATCATCGGGGGTTAAGGGCAAAATTTGGAGTTTGGGGTACAGTGGAAGCAAAGGGTACATCTGAAGAAAAGGGTACAGTGGTAACTTAGAGGACAAATACGAGTTTGCGGTGCAGGGAAAGTGATGAGTTGGATAGAGGGAGTTATGGGCACAATTTTTAATAAAAGTTACAGTGGGAGTCCAGGGTACATTGGGAGTGTAAGGTGTGAGAGTAGGGTAGAGTTGGGTTGTTTTATTGAGAATACAGTGTTCAGTGGAGATCTAGGGTACAGTGTGAGTGTGGGCTGTTCTTCCCACTACAGTGGATTCTCATATTCTTACCTGTGAGTCCCAGTAAAGCCGTCAGAAACACTTTTCCTCCAGTTGTGGTCATGTTTCCCATCATCTCTCTGGCTTTAGAAATCAGTAACTCCAGCTCAATCAGAATCCTGTTCCTGGCGCCTCCCTCTTCCTCCACCTCCTCCTCCACCTCCTCTTCCTCTCCAAGCACATAGTTCTCCTCAAACATCAGCTCCTCCTCCTGCTGCTGCTGCTGCTGCTGCTGCTGCTGCTGGATCTCCTGCTGGGGCTGAAACACACAGAAACATGTGTGACCTTTGACCTCTCAATGAGTCGGGGAGGTGGTGAAAGGAGCGGATGGAAGGAGAGGGGGGAGGAGAGGAAGAGTGTCCTGCAGGTCTGGTTTCATGTTGACAAACAGACTCCGACAGACTAATATTAAACTGATTGAACCCAAAACCTAATCACTTTACTCAGTGTGTGTGTGTGTGTGTATATGTGTGTGTGTGTGTGCGCGTGTGTGTGTGTATCCTGATGCAGTCACATAATGACGTTACGGTAATAAAAAGCTGACTGAGTTACTCACTAAGCGACAGGAAACATCGTAAAGAAACAAGAGAAGACAACTTAACAAGGTTACACCTGCTTCATTAGTGCGTGTGTGTGTGTGTGTGTGTGTGTGTGTGTGTGTGTGTGTGATTAAGAGAGAGTGTGTGTTTGTGAGGAGGGTAGGATGGTACCTGTGTATTTGCGTTGGTGTTACGTTTCACTATCAGCCTCCACGTCAGCAAACTGACGCCCAGCACACCAACATCTGGAAACAGCTGCCTCACTGCAGAGCCTGCATCACTTCCTGTCAGACTGAGACACACACACACACACACACACACAGACACACACACACATGCAGACAGATAGATAGTATGCTTTCAGTTCAGACTAGCAGAAGGATTTCTCCAAATTCAAAGTGTGTGTATGTGTGTGTGTGTGTTTATTGGTGTGTGTGTAGGTGTTTACAGAGCCATGTAGTCCAGACAGAGTGACTACAGTCTACACACACACACACACACACACACACACACACACACACATAGAGGATCGGATGTCTGCGTGGTCGCCGTGCTCTCTGAGGGGACAGACTGTTTCTTTTTACTCGGGTTAAGAAAAGCTGCAGAGGACAAACAGTCAGGAAACACAGCGTCTTTGAGAAGCCAACCTGACACTGCAGAGGCGATTCAGGATCTTTGAAATCAACTTATAATCTAAACGTGTCAGAAATATTAATGATGTCCTTAATGTCTTTGAGAAATCAGCCACTTTCTTAACATGTTCAAGGGGCTTTTCAACTGCAGGAACTTCCCCCAGGAACCAGGAACTTCTTGAGGAGCTTTATGCTTTTCAACCCCAGGGACTCCAGTCTAAATTTAGCTCTGGAGTAATTGATCTGTCTCTTTCCAGATGTCCAGGAACTTTGGGGGTGGGGCCTACAAGATGTCTGACTGGCTTGGACCCAGGTCTCATCAATCCAAAACCAGAGAATTATTATCTAGTTTCCATTAAGGGGCTAAAGCAAGCGGCAACCTCCGGTCTGAAAAGATGAGACAACACGGTAGTGCTAAAAAGCTGCTGTTCCTCGAGTGACCGCTTGAGGCTGGCTCCAGAAGTCACGTACACATGAACACAAAAAAGGCAGTTTTCAGAGATGAAATTAGCGTTTTTAAAGCCTGGTACAAACTCTGCCTCCCGTCTGTAAAGCTAAGTGCGCTAACAGCACACACTGTGAGGGCGGTGAATTTTTTTCTCGGCCGTTTGGAAGATATTAGGATCGAGAGCTTGCCCAATCAGAGCCACAGCTCAAATCACGTGACTGACGGGCGCCCAATAGCTGACTCGTCCCAATTCCAATATGGCTGCGCCCGACGTTTTGCCTCAAAACGAAGCTGCAGTAACAGACGGGTGACGTCTCTGCATCACCAAGTGACCTGCCTGGGGACTCCAGGGTCACTCGAGTAAGGGAGGTTAAAGAGGACGTGAACTGAAAGCACAAATATTGACATAACATCTGAGACGAAGAAGGCTGAAGCAAGACGGTGGGAACGTACCAGCAAACCAGCAGACTAGACATAAACATAATTAATCAGTTGATTCATCTTACCTCAGGAGGCCGACCTGACTGAGAGCCATTTGCCAGGATGTACCTACAAACAGCGAGATCGTCGTTACAGAGAGAATGGAGAGGTGGACAAGTGGCAAACGGAAAGAAAGGCAGGTGTTTCTTACAGTTAGATGGAGGCTGTATTGTCAGGTTTGTCAGCTGGTAAAGTGACTGCAGCAACAAGAAGAGGAAGCTGGAGACACATGTTGCCATCACACAACGACACGAGCTACCTAGAAACACACACATCAACACATCAACACATCTGAAAACGTCCAAAGCTTCATGTGCTCATCAGAAACTGCACGTAACAATAGATGGTGTGTCCCCTCCCCCTGGTGGTTGACAGTGAAGCCAAAATTATCATTTCGTTTCATGTTTGTTATATTTCTGCTCCACGTTCATCTTTTACTCTGATTACACAGTGCACAAAGCAGTGCAGGAACCTTATTGATCGACAGCTGTCAATCATGACATGACATCACAAAGTTAACTTCATAGAAAAATGACCATAGTGTCATAAATTGTCACAATCAGAAATAGCTATAAAAACTGGGGGGGGCACATTTTCTTTCAGCAAATGCTGGATGTTGAAATGCTGAGCACCACATTTCAACACTCCTACTTTTCCTGCAAGGAAATAAAGATCTAGTCTCTTCAGTATCGTATTTTCAGAGTCCAAGCCTTACAAAAATATTTGCATTTACAGATGAGACATTTTTTTGGTTTGAGTCATCGTGGCTTGAACCACCTAAAAAGTAGGTCACCAGAAAAAAAAAGTTTGAAAAAGTCAGCAGAGGGAGCTCTACGACGTCGCAGCGTCACTTTTTGGGTGAGGAAATGTCGTCAATCGTTTTAAAAAAGTCCATAACGGAAACAGACAGTCGCAGGATGTGATCCCTCAGTTTGAGTCATCTCACTTGCTGTAGTCCCCACAAAACACACACACACACACACACACACACACACACACACACACACACACACACACACACACACACACACACTTCTATTTCCTCTGGAGGATCCTTCAGGAAACACCACACATCCTGAGATCAAATGACCTTTGTGTTTGTGTGCATGAATCCGAACTCTGACTTGTGTGTGTGCTCTCGCGTGTAAGACATTATGATAACATGCTTGACATGCGATGTCATCACTATGTGAGAAGGAGGCGGAGTCAGGCGCATCAATGTTTGTTTACCTGTGGAGGAGGTGGGGTCAGGCAGCAGAGGCAGGAGAATCAGCAGGAGCATGTACAGGAGAGAGAATCCATTAAACCGCAACACACATGCTGTGAACACACAAAAATAAATATCATCCATATGTAAAAAATTATAGAGTTTTTATATAAATCATATTCAGCAAGTTAACATGCCAGTATGCTAATACACTAATAAGTTTATATGAGCAAGTAAAGGGGTTAAAAGGTTAAAATATGAACATGTTTGAGAGTAAACATAATCTGTAGTGTTACTACTGGTTGGATGTTCAGAGTAAATACACACACTCATATTTATGACTCAGTGTAACTTCGGGGGGGGCAGACAGGAAGAATCCCCCCCCCCCCCCCCCCCCAAACATCCACACACAGATTGGTTCCACACACTCAGGTAACAACATCTGGCTGTGTGTGTGTGTGTGTGTAGGAGTGTGAGAGTGTTGACATACAGCTAACCACTCACACACACCTCCCCCCTCTCGCTGGAATGTTGAACTGTTTTCCTGTTAAAGGGAAATTCCACTAAACTACTAAATTTAAGGCTCCTCAATGATTCACCCTGGAAGGTGTTGTGACACATTGAAAGGCCACATCCTGGACATCCTGGACTTTCAGGACGGTTTAGAGTCGTGTCTTCACTCAGCGGGCATATCAGCAGTCAGAGAGAACTTGAAGTGAAAATGCAAACTGCTAAGTACCTGAAAGTGAATCATGGCAACACTCGCTGATATATAAGACAGACGCCACACAGCTGTGACATGGTTGACCTATGACATCATCACAGGTCGCTGCAGACGCTGGGATTCAGAAAAAGTCAGGCAGCGAAGTGGGACATGTTTTTAACGCTGATAATGATGTAACTAGTCAGAATCAGTTGATGTCAGAATTGTGACTGTAGATGTTTATAAGGCAAAAGATGAGATTAATTAGAGATTATAGGTAGGGATTATAGATGTGATATCAATTTAAAGATGAACTCCATTTTCATGTTATCACATTTAATGAATGGCGAATATCATACTCTCATATGTGTGTGGTACTTTCCTTTATCTGTAAGTATTAGTTCTTTTCACTGTGAGATATTACTATGACGCAATACTCCATTAATCCGAGTCATATTTGTACATTAATCTCTGCAATATTGTTACTCTAATCTGTTTAGTAGTAGTACTTTCCTATGTGGCATAAGTACAAGTACCTCAGTATTTAATCTGTAAAGTGTCTGTACTCTAATCTGTGTGTTACCCTCCTCTGTGAAGTATTAGTGCTTTAATCTGGGAGGTTCTGGATCTTCAATCTGTGAGATATCAGTCCATAAATAGGTGTGGTGCTAGAACTTTCTATCTTAATTTGTGAGGTGAATGTACCTAAATCTTTGTGGTAGCAGACCATTAATCTATAAACTATAAAGCTCTAATCTGTGTCTTATTGATATCATGATTTGTGAGGTGAAGGTATCTTAATCTCAATCTTTGTGGTATGAGTACCTTAATCTCTATAGTATAGGCACCTTCATCAGTGTGGTATTAGCATCTTAATCCCTGTAATATTAGTACCTTAATCTCAGTGTAACTGGTTCCTTTACCTAGGGTATTCCAACCTTATTCTCTGTGGTACTGGTGGCTTATTGGTAAGGTTTTAGCACCTTAACCTTTGTAGTAATGGTACCTTGATCTGTTATGTATTAGTACCTTAATCTCTGTGGTATTGGTAGCTTAGTCTGTGAAGCCTTAGTACCTTAATATCAGTGGTAGTGATTCCTTAATCCATGACGTATTAGCACCTTAATCTCTGTAATATTGGTACCTTTTTCTGTGAGATATCAGTACCTTAATATCTGTGGTATTGGTACATTTATCTGTGAGGTATTAGCACCTTAATCTCTGCGTTACTAGTGCCTTTTTCTATGAGGCATTAGTACCTTAATCTCTGTAGCACTGGTACCTTTATCGATTATGTATCAGCACCTTAATCTCTGTGGTATTGGTACCTTTATCCGTGAGGGATTAGTAACTTAATCCTTGTGGTATTGTTACCCTTTGAGCTATTAAAACCTTAATCTCTGTGGTTTTGGTACAGTTATCTGTGAGAAGTAAGTACCTTAATCTTTTTGGTACTGGTACCATACCTGTGAAATATTACTACCTTAATCTTTATTGTATCAGTACCTATATCTGTGAGGTGTTAGTGCCATAATCTCTATGATATTAACACTTTTTTTCTGTGAGGTATTGATACTTTAATCTCTGGTATTGGTATCTTTATCCATGAAGTATCAGTGCCTTCATCTCTTTGGTATCAGTTTCCTAATCTGTGTGGTTTTGGTACCTTAATCTGCAAAGTATTAGAATGAAATTATGTGTATTGGTGCTTTAGTTTGTGCAATATTACTGCTCTTATCTCTGTGGTATTGATACTTCCCTGTGTTTGGTATCATAATCAAAATCTGTGAACTATTTGTGCTTTAAAACTAGTGATTTTAGTTTTTGTAAGGTATTTTATTCTTAAATTATTTGGAATTAGTTTCTTAATCTGAGTGCTATCAGTCTTGAAATCTCCCTGGTTTGAGGAGGCTCTTACCTGCAGTCAAAGTAACGGGCAGTAAAACCCTGAAGACCGCCCCCACAGCCAGCTCTGAGGGCATCCTGAACCCACTTGGAGCTGGTCCTGGTCCGGACCCTTTGATTTAACCCGGTCCAAAGATCCACATCCAGTCCCAGATCCACTTCTCCTTGTGAAGCTGTTTAAAGCGGGACATCAGTGCTCCATAAACCCGCTGGAGGAGCCTCAAGGCCGGCTGTGGGCGGCGACACACCCTGCTACCATCCTCCGGACCCCGAGCCGCAGAGAGACAGACAGGCGGGGGGACAGACACGCTGGCAGGGAGACAGCTGATGGTCTCACTGCCAGGTTCATCCACCCAACAAAGAATCACACAGGTCGTCTGTTTCTCTCTGTCTCTGTCCTGTCTCACCTTCTCTCCTTCTGTTTGAATCACTTTTAGGAGAGAAAATAAAAATCAAACAAACAAATAAAAAAATAAAGTCCTGCACGAATAGACCAAAAACTTTCTTTCACTCCCAAAAACTCTTTCTTTTTCTTCTTCTCCTTCTTTTCTTCTCCTCTGTCTTTCAGCAGACGTGGTCAGAGTGAGGAACTTGAACTTTTCTTTTCTTCAGTCTGAAAAACAATCCTACACTCGGATCCTGAATTCAGACCATAGACTGTGATTCAGACCGATGGGAGCTCACAGGCCCCGCCCACCACGTGATTGGCAGATTAATTGACCAATCAGGGAGCAGCATTAAGGCTCGAGGACACACCCCTTCAATGAGAGGAGCTACCGACGAGTGAATGAGCAGTTGTATCCAGATGTGTGTGTACAGATGTGTGTGTGTGCAGTTTAATGTGTTTATGTTTGTGGATTAAGGAAATAAAGTTTACAGAACAGCAACATTTACATATCTTTTCATCAATTTCATTACATAATATGTATTTTGATTCTGTAAATAAAATTACAAACTGTTACGCAATATTAATTTAATCGAAAAAATATCTGTGATAACCCAAGGAAGAAATAAATTAAGTCACTTTCGACTCATTAAGGCAGTTTTAGCTCAATTTTAACAGATTTGATCATTATATCTGTATGGTGGATTAGATATAATTTTGTTTTTTGTAATAACCTCAACCTTCCTGCTGTCTTTGCATCAATTTGACCTAATTTCAAAAGTTATTTTGCCATAACTTTGGTTTTCTTGCAGAGATTTGATTAAAAACCGCATGAACGGTTCCATGTGAAATTAGTTTTGACTACTCTGTTGAGTAGTTTTTAATAAAATTTCATAGCAACTTGTTGCCATTTAAAAAATGAAACGATTTCAAAACAATAACCTGCCTATACTTTGACATTTATCCATCTGTGACAGGTATATTTGCACCTCTAATTATAATTTTAGTAACAAAAAATTCAAAAGTTCTGTTCATTTCTACTCGAAAACAAGTGTACTGTTATTGTGTAATGTTACGTAAATCATACCATATCTCACAAAAGTAACTGTTAGATTAATGTGAACATGATGGGAACACCTTCACTGAAAAATAATTGAGAAAATTTGTAATGATATAGTCACAGTTGAGAGAAAAAAAAGTGGAAAAAATTAAAATTATGACATAAAAAGCCAGAATTTTGAGATAAAGAATCAAAATCTTGAGGTAAAATATCAAGTCAAAATTTTAAGACTTAAAGTTGAATTCAAAATTAAAAAGACACTTTAAGACCAGCTCTTGTCCCCTTTATTCTTTCATTTCTTTATCTCTAACTTTGAGTCTTTTGTAATTTTTCAGTAGAATAGATAAAACACCACACAGTTTTTATACAGAGGAGATTTAAACTTGACCTGAGGATGTGCTGCCCTCTGTTGGTCACTGTCAGAGCTCACAAACACATTCACACACACTTTAAGTCACTATTGGACTACAAGTCCCACAATCCTCTGCAGCATGAGTGAGAGGATCAGACAGCTGTTAGCTCCGCCCCTCTCTTGTGAGTGACAGCTGTGTGTGGGGTGTAGCGGGGTAATCTTTGTGGGAGGGGCCTGATGAGTAAAAACCACTAATCCATTAAAACCACTGATCGGGCGAGAGACAGAGCAAGAGAGAGAGGGAGAGAGAGACAAAGGCATCAGGAATTATCTGCATCAAACATCAGCCTCAGCATCTTCATCTTCTTCATCTGACCCATCACACACCTGCACAGGTAAAGTGACTGTAAACACTTTTAGTGTGTAAGTGTGTGTGTGTATGTGTGTGTGTTTCTTTGTGTGTGTGTATGTGTATGTGTGTGTGATCATCATGCATCATCAGCAAACATGTTGACTGTGTTTACACACTAAAGTGCAGATGTTCAGATCACTCACACATAAACAGTAAAGAGGTCAGTGTGAGGAGTACGGAGGCCCTGAGGGGTCACAGCTTGGTTTGCTTCTACATTTGTTTTCCTCTGGTTCAGGATTGGTCTCCATGATGTTGAACACGTTATCTGTTCCACACTGGAGGTTAAGCAGTCATACTGAAAAGCAGCACGCTGTGTGTGTGTGATTGGTTAGCGGATTACCTCAGAGAGATGATATTAGAGCGCGGGTGTGTACTCGCTTTCTTACAGCACGTCTGCGAACACAATCAGATAAAAATAGACATTATTCACAAAAAAACATATATAACACTGGAGTGTGTCTGCACTTTACTGTAGTTTAGACACATTTCTCTTTAATGTGGGGAATAAGACAGTGACATGAAACAACGCACAGTTTATGCTGAAGACTAACTGTAGCAAAGAAAAAAAAAAAGCCCAGTGATGTTATCCTGTTGAATACAATATGTTACGGTAAATTATAATGTTTTGTTGCACATTATTCTGCCTAATCATACATTATCAATGTTATCTCTTCTCTTAAGAACAAATTACCTGCTTGCCTAAGATCCATTACAACTCTCTCTACTTTCAAAGCTAAAACATATTTATTTTCCCAAGTGTAAAAATAAATACTCTTTTTGATTTCATGGGTTTGTGTAAAGATTTTTGTTTCATAATTAATTTTGAATCTATTTTTTCTCCGTCTATGCTGCTTTGTCTCTAAATCCTCAATGTAAAGCACATTCTTTTTTATTCTATATCATCCATTATACTTTGATTTATCACACTGTTAAATCAAGTTCACTCCAGATCATAGTATAGTTCTAATTTACTTTTACACTGTTGGATCTTAAAAAGATTCTAAGCAGAGTTTTAAAATGCAAAAAGAAGAAAAGGGAGTGAGACCAAAATAACTGAGTAAATAATTTCTTGAATGCATGAATTAAAATGAAGCAGTCTGTTCATTAGATGATCAAAAGTTTTTAAAAATATCTGAAAAGTACCTAAAATAGAAATAAAACTTTGCAAAAAGGACTCATAAAAGGTAGACTTGTGGAATTTTTCAACTGGTCTTAACATTTTGATCTGGAGTGCACTCTCCTATAATATTCTCTTCAACTGTGTGATGCATTATCTTATGATGTCGTACATTATTAGTCTCTGTGGGCAGGTTTTGAGCAACTCACAGGTGAAGGTGTATCACATTCTTCATTCTTCATGGATGATAATTTTTCCTGATTCTGCTCTTGTCAGAGATTCCAACCTTCTAAAATCAGGTTTAATGAGAGAAGAAACAGTCAGAAACATCCTGTTTGTTGTTGATGCTGATCAGACGGATCAATCAGTCTTTGTGTTTGTTGTTGATCTTATTATATGAGCTGTAATTCTAAACTGTGTAAACATTTTAAACACTGATGTTTTAATTATTTTCTACTTTTTCCTGCTGTCTGGATCACTTCCTGTCTTAATGATGTGGTAAGTAACACACAAACACTTTCACTAATAAACACACACATTCACTATAAAAAAGTCTGTCACAAATACAGCAAAACATCATCAAAAAGCAACAATTAAAGACCTTAAAACCAAACATTTTCTTTTACTGTATCAAATACATTGAAAAAAATTAATTGTGAGACTGAAAAAAACTTTGACTTTTGCCGTGAAAAATGTTAAATTGATAATAATCTACAGGGGAAACCTTCAATTTTATGGTAATATTTGGAAAAAACTGCAGTCATTGAGGTTGTGCATATTAAAATGTACAATATAAATCTGTTGATTGTTATGCAACACAAAAGGATGCCAAAAAAGTATGGTTCACTGGAAAAATATTAACAGTATACTATGAAAAAATAAGTTTTACAGAAAATAATGACACTTTTTAACTGCAAAAATGTTTCACTAATTAAATCAAGTAAGGTAGATGGAACAATACTTTATTGATCCCGAGGGAAATTCACAGTATCCAGTAGCAGGTTACAAAGGCATACAAGACATAGGATGCAACATTATTACAAACTTTAAAAAAAAAGGAGAAATACCTGCATCTACCCCCCCCCTCCCAAACGCCTATATATCAATTAAGAAAATATTTTAGTATGTTTTAAAGTGTATTCAATATTTTCGAGTTCAAAAATGTTTCACCATATAAATTAAGTAAAACACAGTCGTACATTTTATAGTGTAACCAAAACAAAAAAGTACAAATAAAAGTGTGGTCATACAAATTTAGCAAACATTATTATTTATTTATTTATTCATATTTTATTTATTCTTAATGCACATTTTGCTTCAAAACAAACAAAAAAAGCTTTTGAATTTACCAGTTTCAAATTTATTTATTTTTGTGTATGACAAAAACAGGTTGTTCTATGAAGTTGTTTGCAATTTTCCTGTATATTTTACAAAATATTCCTGGATTTTTTTCACAGTGCGTTGGTGTGTGATTGATAAAATCAGAACCCTTGCTAAGAAAATTCAGATCAGAATTTCTGTAAACATTATAAAACCATCAAACTGTTGCTTCTACTACAATAAAACAAAAAAACTGCAAATAAAAGAAAAAGCATACAGGATTTTTCTGCTGCTTCCGCACCTTGCGTCACGACGTCACCGCCCCGCTGTTGCCGTGCCTCGTGTTGTAGAGAGATGACGTAGTACAGAAAAAAAAGTCGTCCGTCACCGGGTGGAAGAGGGCGAGCGTCCTGCACGAGGACAGGTAAAAATCTGCTGATGGTTTCTAAACAGGGAGGATGATTATTTACCAGTAGAAGCGAGCAGCAACATGAAATACATGTCTGTGATGTTTGTCAGTGTATTTCATCAGTTTACAACCGAGACAGAGAGGGAGCATCAATTCTGCTTCATCACACTGCAGCTCAGCCTGTGTGTGTGTGTGTGTGTGTGTGTGTGTGTGTGTGTGTTGCAGCGGGGTGTTTCCTGCTGCAGGACACAAAGACTCCCCACCCGAAATTCATACATTAAAGAAAAGCATCACCTCTCTGTGTGTAAGGAGACAGAAGAATTGGTGCATAGATTTATAGAAATAAATACAGAGACTTTAAATAAACTGTATGAGAGAGTATAAATGCAATAATGTTCATATACTGTATGAATGTACATATAATTTTTGAGTGTATGCATTCTAAACGAGTGTAAATATACAATATGAGTGTTTATGGACTTTATACTGTGTGTACTACTATGTGAGTACATACTGTATGAGTGTGTATATATGTACAATATGAGTGTGTGCATTTTATGAATGGTTGTAAATATGTAGTATGAGTGTATATTTACAATTTGAATGCAGTTATACACTATATGCGTGTTATTCAATTTATATAGCGCTTTTCAAAACAACGTTATTAAGCACTTCACAGAATGAAAATGAACATTGTGAAGACATTAAAGAATAAATGGAAGAGAAATAAAGGAGAACTAAAAGAGAAATGTTAGAAGGAGTAGCGGAAATACAACAACTGTAGTGAGATATTTAAAAGGCTTAAAACCACCACTCCATAGAGGACGAAAACATAAGAAAAACTGAAACAAACAACAATATTTAAAGGAAAATAAGACATGGAAAGATCCAGGATTTAAGAATTGGCCTATGACACTGTCAAATAAAAAAAAATTCAGTAAAAAGAAATCACTCACTGTAGAGGTGTAAACATAATTTGTGATTTTATACACTTATATATGTATTTTATTAGTTTATGTACACTTTATATCACTTTTTTAACATTATAGTCTCATGTAAAAGCATAGTTTTTTATTTATGTAAAATTACTTCCTGGGTTTAAAAACAAGCCTCTTCAATGTATTTATTGATCAACCATGATTTTGTGTTATACTTCATACTTTACACTATATAGTGTATTTAGAGTTTAGTTATTGTGGGGCTGCAATTTGATCGACAGATACAGGTTTTAACTGTTTTTGTTTTGTTTACAACACAGACAACAATGATATTTGTATTTCTAACACACAGTGAGTGAGTTGAGTTGTTGGTATTTATATTTAATGACAACGCACATGACAGAAAAAAAGTCCATCACGTGAAAAAAAACACATAGAGAAGAAAAAAACTGTTCCACGTGGCGTCCCCCCCGCCTCCCTCTACTGACCTACATCATTAACCATCTTCATCATCTTCATCATCTGTCTGATCTGAACCAGATTACATTGTGGGTGGGATTGTCTCCGTAATCTCCCCCCCTGCCTGTGTTACCATAGCAACCCTTCACCTGACAACTGGAGGGGTCAGTGGATGGAAACCACTGGGCTCAGGCTGATCACATCATCATAGAGTGACTGGGAGACTAAGAAATGATGCTTTTAACCACCACACTGAAACCTCAGCTTTCTGTGNCCCCCCCCCCCCCCCCCCGCCTCCCTCTACTGACCTACATCATTAACCATCTTCATCATCTTCATCATCTGTCTGATCTGAACCAGATTACATTGTGGGTGGGATTGTCTCCGTAATCTCCCCCCCTGCCTGCGTTACCATAGCAACCCTTCACCTGACAGCTGGAGGGGTCAGTGGATGGAAACCACTGGGCTCAGGCTGATCACATCATCATAGAGTGACTGGGAGACTAAGAAATGATGCTTTTAACCACCACACTGAAACCTCAGCTTTCTGTGTGTTTCATACATATAAAAACCCTATAATCGCAATATTTATTATAAAATTCAAAAATATTATAAATACCATTTGACATACTATGAGTTATCTTCGGTCTACATTTGCTGCATCCCCTCAGAGTGGGTGAACTCTATTCGGGGTCAAGCACACGTGTGTTATGTATTTTCACCGCAGCGCCATCAGCAAAAAATAGTTGAACAAAATGTCCGTGGAGCAGCCTCACACAGAGTTGGGATTAAGTTACATTATATTTTATGTATATGAAGTTACTTTCAGTTATTTTCAGCTATTACATTTTGTTGCATTACATGTCATTGCTTTACATTTTATTTGGTTACGTTTGGTTGCATAAAGTTGTGTTACTTTATGTTACATTATGTTACTTAATGTGATATTATGTTGTTTTACTCCACACTGTTTTATGCCCGGATGTTATCTTGTGCTGTGATGTTATCTTATGTTGAGCCACGTTGCATAGTGTTACGTTACCTTGTGTTCCGTTACATCGTTACGTTACATTGTGTTACTTTACGTTGTCTCACGTTAATATTGTCTCATGTTATGTTGAGTCATGTTTACCTAATGTTAAGTTACCTTGTGTCACATTATTCTATGTTACCATACGTTGCACTGCCATGTTGAGCCATGTTACCTGACATTATATTGTGTAACTTTACATTATGTGACATTATGTCACGTTACATTGAGTCACATTACATCCTGTTACATTTTGTCGTGTTACATTACATCATGTAACGTTACTCTGTATTTTGTTACAACGTGTCACCTTACATTGTGCTGTATTTAGTTTGGTTACATTGTGTTATGTTATGCTATGTTGACGACCATTACGTTGATATGTATTATATTGCCTTACGTAACGTTTTATTATGTTATATTTTGTTTTGTCACATTTTGATATGGTATGTTATGGTTTATTAAGCAACTTTACATTTCATTACCATATTTTACCTCTTGTCTGTATATTCCATCAAAACCAAAAGGCATTAATTATCTTATCATCTCTTGCTTTCAGGTGAATCATCATGACGACAGAACCAGGTGAGCCCGAGGAAGCCCAGCCTCAAGAGGCGGAGTCTTTTCCTGAGGCCGCCGCCCACTCCACACCTAAACAGGTAAACAAACAAAGACTTTATGATTCATAAATGCTGTTTGGTAGAGAAAAGTAAGGTATCACAGTATCGTTGGTGTCCTCAGGGAGGAGAGGGCACACCGCCTCGGAGCCAAGGTAAAAGCTCATTAACCGAGGACTCCGGCAGTCACCTGTCGTCGAGCAGCCGCATCGCCCGCTCTCCGGCCAGAACTCTGAGCTTCAGAACCATGCAGGCCAAAGTGACGCTGTTGGACGGCTCGCTGTTCACCTGCACCGTGGAGGTAAGGGGGGGGGTCATACCAATCCATCGTGATTTAAACTGTGATCTCAGAACCTGAAAGAACTTTAAACTTTCACTGTCTCCATCAGAAACGAGCTCGCGGTGTGCAGCTGTTTGACAAAGTCTGTGAACATATAAACATTCTGGAGAGAGACTATTTCTCTCTGTCCTTCAGAGACGCAGACAACAACAAGGTACCCGTCCACCTGTCTCTAACTTTACTTTTCTACCTCTCTGTCTCTTTGTAGTGATAATAACAACTTTGTTTACATACCACTTTTAAAAACATTGGTTTACAAAGTGCTTTACAGCCGAGCCCCACAATAAAATCAAGAAACAAACAGTGAATAAAAGATACTGACAAGGAAACAACATTGAATTGAACAATACATGACAATCTAACAGAAGAAGAAGAGAATACAGGCAGCGCATGAACCGTATGAAACTGTTAAAAAGATAAAAACAACATTAATAAGATAAAACTCTGAATAAATGAAGAGGAAGATAGGGGATAATAACAGCAAAGCCAAAAGTTAACATGGAAAATTGAAGTTAACTGGTAAAAGTGATAAAAAATGATAATGATAATGATGACTAAATATGTTTACAACCATGCAATAAAGCAGTCATTAAGTGAGTAAGAGGATAAGAACTCAAGCAAATAAGATAGTAAAAGAAATTTATTAAAATAGTCAAAACAATAAGAGGGCAATAAGAAAAAACAAGACAAGAATAATAAAAAGATGATTTCACATAGAAGCAAGACCATAAACAAGAGATTTTAAAGATGAAACTGAATCTGTGAGCCTTATCAAGCTCTAACCATCCGATATGTTTCTTTTTTTTTCAGAACTGGTTGGATCCAGTCAAGGAGTTAAAGAAGCAGGTCAGAGGTAAGTTTTTGTGTTTGTCACTTACAGATTAAAACAGTTTAACCGCTTCATGTCTGTTGTCTGTCATCTCTGTGTAACTGTGAACAGGTTAATTTGTAGTTTTTAACTTCCCTGCTCTCTGTTTCTCAGGAGTTCCCTGGAACTTTTCCTTTAATGTGAAGTTTTACCCACCGGACCCAGCTCAGCTTTCTGAGGACATCACCAGGTACATCCACTCACCTGTGACGTCACTTCTGTCAAACGCAGTGTTTTTACCTGTTTGTTCACCTAAATAACTCTGGTTCTGTAGGTACTTCCTGTGTCTGCAGCTGAGACAGGATATCGTTTCTGGTCGTCTTCCTTGTTCCTTTGCTACTCACACGGTTCTCGGCTCCTACACCATCCAATCAGAGCTCGGAGACTACGATCCTGGTATCGTTCACTACCAAATCCAACTATACACAAACCTTATACTATATACAAATATATACAAACCTTTTCCAAACCACCTACTACTTTCATATGTAGTATGACAGTTTTGTTGGGCCTTTTTTTGTAGTGTACTACTCCAGATTTCTGTTTTGGAAAGTGGAGCTCATGGATTTTTTTTTCTTTTGTTTAACTTTCCCATAAATATAGAAAACAAACCATGGGTACATTTGGCATTTCAGTCATTAATTAACTATATCAATCAGAGGTGAAGTTACAGGAACAATAAAATTACATAAGTTAAATAAGAGGTTGATAAAATAAATAGAACAATAAATACGTAAAATTAAACATGTGGAGGGAAATTGTAGTTGTAAGTGCTTTTTGAGTGTTTTTGGTCTTTTCATTATTTTCAGTTGTTCAAGGAACATTTTTAATTTATTGAGAAAAACAAAAATAAATCAGGAAGAGATTTCAGGGTCTGGTTTTATGAGATTTGCAATAGTATATAAGTTTATTGAGCAAAATTGCCATATTGAGTTTCTAATCTTACACCAAAAGTTATCATGTAATGAAAATAAATCTGACTTTTCGCTTTTACAGTTGAAAAAAAAAAAGTGAATAAGTGATTTATACAGGCTTTTATGAATTTCATAGAAGTAAACACCTCTTTCATGTCATGAAGTCAGCAGATTTACAAGTGTTTCTTTTGTGTCACTTCACTTCTATCTCATGGACAGTCTAACATTTTTTTTGTCGTGTTGTAGTTGTGCTGATTTATTCCAGTAAGTGATGATCATTCACATAAACCTGAGTGCTTTCAAATAGACAACAAGCATCAGCGCTGTGCATTGTGGGAAACAGTACGCCAGGTAGACTGGTCCGTTGCAGACTGGGAAATTTTCCCGGGTCAGTAGAAACATTAAGGAACTTGTAGTTTACTGCAGATCTCACAAGTTTTTGCATACCTACAACTAAATACTGAATTTCTGTCAAAGTTAAAGGCAGCGCTAGTGTAGTAGGCGGTTTGGAAAACAGCCACAGTTATAGTCTTTGCTTCTCTCGTTTACCATGTCTTACCTGTCTGCCTCTCACCTGTCTGTCTCTCTGCAGATGAATGTGGAGCAGATTACGTCAGTGAATTATGTTTCGCTCCGAATCAGACCAAAGAGATGGAGGAGAAAATCATGGAGCTTCACCGAACACACCGGTAAGATTACTTGTTGAAAAAAAAAAATCATTATTTTGAAGACATAAATATTGAGACACATACTGACATGTGTGTGTGTGTGTTTGTTTGTTTTTTTAGAGGGATGAGCCCAGCTGAAGCAGACTTGCACTTCTTAGAAAACGTCAAAAAACTTTCGATGTATGGAGTCGACCTTCACCATGCTCGGGTAAACACACTTTCATATGTTTTGCTTTTTAACTGCATGTTTTTACTTTGTCTGCGTATAAGTGACTGTGTGTTCATAGTTGTGTGTGTTTTGTGTGATTATTGCCGTGTAAGTTGATGAGTTATGTGTCTGCAGTGATGAAACGTGTTGTTGTTTTGTTTGTCACGTGTCTTCATCAGAAACAGCTTCAGTAAAAACCTTTCAACAACAAACATTTCATCGTAGAGACATTAATAAACACAGAATGATCTCTGTGACTGCGACACAGTGTGATCCATCGATACATGACCCACTTCCTGTTCACGATCAATCATCCATGTGTGTAAGTGTGTGTGTGTGTTAGTGTGTGTGTGAGTATAGATTTTCCATGATGGTTGTTTCCATTGTTTAGTCAGAATAGTTTGAAGCTCGTGTCCTGTTGTCCTATCACACTCATCACCATCCATCTGTTTATTCATCCATCCATCTATCCATCCACCTTCCTGTTCATCCAACCATCCATTCATCCGTCCATCTATCTTTGAATCCATTCATTTCTGTTTCCATTCATTCATCTTTCACTAAACAATGTGAACCATCCATAATTCACTTGCTGTCGATCCACTTTCATCCATTCATCTGTCACTTAATCCATCCAGCTGTCTTTTTTGCTGTCATCAATCGATCCATTCATCCATCCATGGACATATCCTTTAACTGTCCATATAAATTCACTTCCATCCATACATCAATCCATCTGCTAGTTCATCCATCCATCCATCCATCCATCCATCCATCCATCTACATCAATCTTTCCATACATTCATTCATTCATCCATCCATCCATCCATCCAACCTTTTGTCAATCTAACATCCATCATTTATTCATTCATTCTTTCATTCATTCATTTATCCATCCATCTGTTCATCCATCCATCCATCCATCTATCCATCCATCCATCCTTTTGTCAATCTAGCATCCAATAATCCATCCTTCCATCCCTCCATCCATCCATCTGTCCAGATATTCTTCCATCTAACCACTAATTCATCATCTTTTCATTCAATATTCATACATCTATCATCTATCTTTCCATTCATCCATCCATCCATTCATTTATCCATTCATTCATCCACCCATCAATCCATTCATCCATCCCTTTGTCAAACTAACATCCA
The DNA here is from genome assembly GCA_008086565.1 of Thalassoma bifasciatum. Taxonomy (NCBI): domain Eukaryota; kingdom Metazoa; phylum Chordata; class Actinopteri; order Labriformes; family Labridae; genus Thalassoma; species Thalassoma bifasciatum. The sequence goes on from RPOG01003296.1 coordinate 64,662, forward strand.
TCCATTCAGTCATCCATCCATCCATCCATCCATTCATTTATCCATTCACTCATCCACCCATCAATCCATTCATCCATCCTTTTGTCAAACTAACATCCATCCATTCAGTCATCCAGCCATCCATCCATCCATTCATTTATCCATTCACTCATCCACCCATCAATCCATTCATCCATCCTTTTGTCAATCTAACATCCATCCATCCATCCATCCATCTATCAATCTGGCTGCAGCTGATTGGTTGTTGTTATGATGGTGTTCTGGCTCCGCCCCCGTCCCCTCAGATCATGGAGGCTCTGGATGCAGTGACATCAGAGGCGGAATGATCCGAAGGATTTACTGAGACTCTTTAGTTTCTGTGGCTTGTTCTGCAGTTCTGTGATGCAGTAACAAGTGGAGAGAGGAGAAACAAGTGTGCGTCCGTGAGGCTTTTGTGCTTGTGAAGTTGAACAGAACAACATCAGAGGATTTTTGGCTGCAGAGAGAGAGAGAGAGAGAGAGAGAGAGAGAGAGAGTGTGTATGAGTGTGTTTGCATTAAAGGATTAAAACTCCCAGAGCTGTTGGTGTTGCAGTCTTTGAGTTAGACCATGACCTGACACTTAGATCAGCTGTTCTTTCTTTTTGTTTCGTCTGTCTGTCTGCCTGTCTGTCTGCCTGTCTGTCTGCCTGTCTGTCTCTCTGTCTGTAGATGGTAGGAAGTCGCTCTGATTGCTTTCCCTCAGCTCAGTCAGAGGTAAGACAGTCATATGTGTGCAGTTGTGTTTGTGGACATTAACCTTCATTTCATCACCAAAGAGTTTATAACTAAAAAGACGACGGTGTGTTTGTCTAATAAAGCACCAACACCACAAACACGGCAAAGAGGTTAAGATCAGGGACTGGATTGGCTCAGGAGAAACCAGGGCCCTGAAGTTAAGCTCCGCCCACAGCACAATGACTTATCCTGCCAGCTTTGACCACTTTTTACGTGTTGGATTAGTAAATGTGAAAATCTTTTTATTCTGCTCGCTCTGTTCTGTACCCTGGGGTCTTTGCTGTTACTCTCTTTGCCTCTGCTTTTCATGTTTGCTCATGAAAGAGAAGGGTGCTGCGCTCTCCGCTCCTCAGGCCACGGGCATTTCTGAGAACAGGGAACATAATTGTTCTCTTGGACCAAAGCTGTCTTGCCCGAACTGTGAAGTTGGATATTTTAACATGGGGCTCTATGGGGACTGAGTCACTGCTGGAGACAACCTCTAGTGGACATTCAGAGAACTGCAGCTTTTTTTTTTCTTTCCATTTTTTTTGGCCTCTAAACAGTGGTTCCCAACTCTGGGCCTACTTTCAAGTCTCAAAAATTATAGTGGCCCAATTCCAACCCTGTGAATAGCACTTTTTATATATATATAAGTATTCAAACGTGTTTAACCCTTGGGATACCAAACACGCTGGCGGAAGCAAAACGAAAAAAACAAAAGAACCCACTGACTTTAAAATGACTGGCATATACAAACCATTTGTCCAATCCAAAACATGAATAAATTGAGAAATTATCTGATTCTCCAGTACCTGAATGTATTGTGAGTAGGGATGAACATTGGTAAAATTTTAGCGATATCAATACCATTGTTGATTCCACTTATCAATCTGATTCTTTATCAATCTCCTTATCGATTTCTTCTGTGGATTTCCTGCATACAAAAGATAGCTTTACAGGTTTTGCCAACTTTTATTTAGTTATATAAATATGAAAGTCATTGGTTTTTGGATCTCTGAACATAGTAGTGCATCAGTAGTACAAATTTAGCATTGATTTTTCAAGGCTGACAGTATCGCCACCCGTGGAAAATAGTTGATAAGGGGAATTGTTGAGCCAAAAAAAGCTATCAATATTGATGGAATGAACCATTTCCTAACGGTTCTTAGGAGGAACCAACTCTTGATGTTCTTCCCTAATTGTGGGTGATGTCAACAACATGCGGAAAAGACAAGAGAAGATTATCAACATCACCTTGATTCTCGTGTCCTTTTTGAAAACCATAGAAATCAACTGATCGCTCTTGTTCAGTTCTGTGAAAAACAAAATATTCCATGCTATTTCTGCCTTTATCAAACCCTAGATAATGAATAGACATCATGTTTACACTTCAAAAAACCCTTGAATTTTGCCTGAACAGATAAAGGTGTTGGACTTCGTTAAGAAAAATGAGACCACAGTGAGTAGAAATGTGAGGGGAGCAAAAAACGTCCAGGAAAATCTTGGTATCACTAGGGTTAAAATCCTTATAAATGTGACTGAGATTGAATATTTAAAACAAAATTCTGTATGTTTTTATCTTTATGTAACTACACCCCCTCACACACACAAACACAAAAATCATATCATCATTTTGGAAATGATTTTGCAGCCCACAGGTTGGGAATCACTGCTCCAAATGTTTGCTTCATTTTCTGAGGGACTCATTTTCAAACCAAACACCAGAGTAAAGTTGATTTTAAATGTTCCATTAAACTCTCCATATACTCATTCATGAGTGTGTGTGTATGCGTGTGTATGTATGTGTGTACGTATGTGTGTACCTATGTATGTGCAGGACTCAGAGGGCGTGGCCATCATGTTGGGCGTGTGCAGTAGCGGTCTGCTCGTCTACAGAGACAGGCTGCGCATCAACAGGTTCTCGTGG